>JACEEZ010006600.1:72500-152500 GCA_016584305.1 Chionoecetes opilio
TATTTTTAAGGCATCAAATATTTGTGGAAAAAAAAAAGACGGAGTGAATAAAGGATGAGAGAGAGAGAGAGAGAGAGAGAGAGAAGGAGAGGAGAGAGAGAGAGAGAGAGAGAGAGAGAGAGAGAGAGAGAGAGAGAGAGAGAGAGAGAGAGAGAAAAGAGAGAGAGAGAGAGAGAGAAAAGAGAGAGAGAGAGAGAGAGAGAGAGAGAGAGAGAGAGAGAGAGAGAGAGAGAGAGAGAGGAGAGAGAGAGAGAGAGAGAGAGAGAGAGAGAGAGAGAGAGAGGAGAGAGAGGAGAGAGAGAGAGAGGAGAAGAGAGAGAGAGGAGAGAGAGAGAGAGAGAGAGAGAGAGAGAGAGAGAGAGAGAGAGAGAGGAGAGAGAGAGAGAGAGAGAGAGAGAGAGAGAGAGAGAGAGAGAGAGAGAGAGAGATAGAGAGAGGAGAGAGAGAGAGAAGATAAAGAAGAGAGAGAAGAAGAGAAAAAGAGAGAGAGAAGAGAGAGAGAAGAGAAAGAGAGAGAGAGAGAGAGAGAGAGAGAAAGAGAGAGAGAGAGAGAGAGAATTATGCAAAATATGAAATGAGATGAAATGAGGCATGAAGGAAAAAAAATTAAAAATAAAGGGAAAAAATTGGAAAGATAAAGTAAAGAAGTGAAAGAAAGTGAAAGAAAGAAGAAAAAGAAAGAAGTGAAAGAAGAAAAAGAAAGAAGTGAAAAGGAAAGAAAAAGAAAGAAGTGAAAACGAAAAAAAGAACATTGTAAAATTTAACCAAATCTGCAAAATTTTCAACATTAAAATAAATCTCAACAGCAAGATTCCCTCAGAACAGAAATCAGTGAAAACACAACAAATAAATAAATAAAAACTACTTTAAAATAACACAAAAGGAACACAACTCACACCTTTAAAGTAACCGTGCAGACCATTTCACCATTCCTGATTTAATGCAGTCAAAATATTGCCATTATCGAGTACATCAACAATATGTCGTCACTTTTTGCATCCAGTCGCCCGTTTCTAAATAATCCACATTCAAAATCTGTAAATTCCCCGAGCTTCCAAAACGCTCCTCACGACAAGCAGACGACGCACCACGGCTCGGTGACGTCACCCGCGGAGGCCTCCCCACCGCGCGCTAATACAAATACACGTAAACTCAGAAATAAATATAGTACTTGAAGAATTTTGGGTGTTTCTGATATATTTTATTTGAGCTATGGCATATACCTGCATCCTTTATGGGTGCAGCAAGAACGCTGTGCCTTTCCAGAGAGCTTATCACCCGTTCCCAACCTTTACGGCCACGATGTGTGTGTGGAGAAGGTGGGTGTGCCGGGGAGAGGCAGGCTGTGTGAGGCAGATTGTCGGCCTCACGTGACGGCATCGGTAAGTTTTGCGCCACGGCTGGAATGGGGCTGTTGTTTTTCCCGCGCTTTTTAAGTCATGTTTTTAGGGAAATAAGGCGTGGAAATGAATTACTTTTCGTGGATTAGGTATTTTGAATGAACATTCAACATAATTATGAAAGAAAAAATGGGTCTGGACGATTACTTTAAGAGAGAAAAACTTTAATATCAAATATCTACACGCGATAAAAAAAATTACAAACTTGAGCATAACATTTTCATCGGTTCCTTCTGTTTCCTGCCTGACGTGACTTGCTGTGGTGGTGGTCCTATGTCTCCCCCCCTTGTCTTTGTAACACTGTGAGATCCTACCACACACATGGACACACCCACACACACCCTACATTGGCTGGGCGGGTGTAGGGTGGGCGGGTGTGTGTGTGTGGCCGAGTGAGTGTAAACCTTATATGAGCGTCAGACTCCCTCTCTCCTAACACTCTTCACATATTCATTCCGTTGAGCAATTTCTGGCACTCGATTTGTCTGTGTTGAGTGCCGAGTCACCGTGGTTATGAACGTCACCACACTTCACCACACACCACCACCTCACCACACATCATCACCACACACTGTCCTGTCTACACCACTATCCTATCAGTACTACCCTGTGCTGTCTTAATGTTGGTGTGTGTGTGTGTGTGTGTGTGTAGGAGAAGGAGGAGGAATAAAAGGAAGGTTAGTTTCAGTAGTGGTGACGGCGAGTAGCATTAGCGTAGTTAATTCAAGGAGGCGGTGGCAGAGTGGCTAGCGTCTCAGAGTGGCGTTCTCGGTGACCCGAGTTCGATCCCGAGTGAGACCCATAAATCCACTTTAAATATTTCTGCACTGTTGAGTGGCCTAAGAACACCCACATGCTGCCCATTAACTCTGCCTTCGATTGCGAGTGCATGGAGGACACAGGGGGGCGGCATGAGCCTCTAATCACAGGCGTCACTATAACAATCCTGCCTGCGCCACCACGGGCGAGGGCTAACCATCGCAGCCCTCGAGTGAACCTCCAGGGCCTGCCATCCCACCCCTGGAGCTCACGGCCTAAACGCGCCATAGGCACAAATGTATAAAAAATTATATATAAAAAAAATCAAAAAGTTAGGCCTGGGCATTGTGGGTTGTAGCCCTGAATGTTTTATGAATAGCCCCGGATCTCAAACAGCCTTTTTTTATTTATTTACAAAAAAAAAAGATAAACTCTGACTGGGGCCAACACTAAATTTTAGCAAGAAACGAGATATTTGGTTAGATGTTACTTAGCGTATGCTGATGGCATCCTTTTTATGAGCAGGGCATGAGAAGGTGGAGAGAACAGAGGATGAGGAGTGCATGACAGAGGAGACACGAAAAGACCTTTGGAGAGGTGAAGAAGAGAAGATCAGCTGGACAAGACACAGTTGTCCAGTTTTATCACAGTTCAAAGGCAGCCTTAAATTTGTCACACAATAGAAGCAGAAGTTATAAGACCGAGGTTGGTCAGATTTCAGTATTGAACAAAGCATTGGCAATATACAATCTATAGGACTGCTTCATCACGCCAAAGCTCTTTTTCTTAGGGTTTTACTCCTACTGATGGAAAGAAAAAATAATAACAAAGTTGAACCCCAACTCAGATTGTCTTGATCTCATTTTCATTTCATGTTGGGAAAGTTATCCTGACTTCCTAAGCCAATGACCGGAGCCTTTTGGTAAGCACAGAGTCTCGCATCTTAGACTCATTAGACTCGTAAATAAATTGAAAAACTATCCTGTAAAATAGTAAAGATCTCTAGACAGGCTAAGTCCCCGATGTTTCAAGATCCTAACTAAGTACGTGAGCAGAAGAGATAAATACAACATTGGCGGTGATGACAGTAAAGAAGAGGAGACAAGAGGAGGAGGAGGAGGAATAGAGGTGTTATGAGCAGTGTTGGTGGTGAAGGTCCAGTGAGTGGTGAGTGAGTGGTGACAGTAGTGGTGCCATTAGGTGGGTGAGGCTATGATGATGACTGGTGACAAGTGGAAGAGGAGGAGGAAGAGAGGTGCTAGGGAGGGCTATGGTGATGACTGGTGACATGAGGAAGAGGAGGAGAAAGAGAGGTGCTAGGGAGGGCTATGGTGATGACTGGTGACAAGAGGGAGAGGAGGAGGAAGAGAGGTGCTAGGGAGGGCTATGGTGATGACTGGTGACAAGAGGGAGAGGAGGAGGAAGAGAGGTGCTAGGGAGGGCTATGGTGATGACTGGTGACATGAGGAAGAGGAGGAGGAAGAGAGGTGCTAGGGAGGGCTATGGTGATGACAGTGGTGACAAGAGGAAGAGGAGGAGGAAGAGAGGTGCTAGGGAGGGCTATGGTGATGCCAGAACAATAGGAGGAGGAAGAATAGACGTATTAAGAGGAGAGTTGGTGGTGAAAGCCGTGACTGGTGATGACGGGTGGTGATGAGTGAGTGGTGATAGTAGTGGTATCAGTGTGTCATTAGGTGGGTGAGGCAGCTCTTCGTAACACCAGATTCGTGGGTTGGTCCTCCCCACCCCCCCCATCACCCACCTCCTCCCCCTTGACCCCCCCATCCCCCAGCATTGCCGAGGAGGCTGCGGCGGCTGCGGCCTTCTTCTGTGAGGCCGTGGAGCAGAGCAGTACGTGTTCCTTGATGTAGTACCTGTTGCGGAAGGTGCGGCGGCATATGGGACACACGTACTCCTCCCCAGAGTGTTGCACGCGCTTGTGCTTGTTGAGGTTAGAGCGTGACGTGAAGGTCTTATGGCAGATGTCACACACGATGGGGGAGGAGGAGGAAGGAGGCTGTGACTACTGACCCTACTACTGCGTTCCTGGGGGTGGTAATGGTGGAGAGGGGGGATGGGGTGAGGCAGGGTATGAGGGAGGGGGAGAGGGAGGTGGAGAGGGAGGGGGAGGGGGAACGTACGACCCCAGAGTCGTACGTAAAGGACCTGAGTATAGGTGGTTTGCTCTGGGGGAGGTGTGGGGTGACCGCCTTGGCCCGCATTGCCCCGGGAGAGGCTGGGGACCGCATGAGTCTCGGGGATATGCCCTGCCCTGGGGATCTGGAGGTGCCCGGGGACCTGCCCTGCCCCGCCGGCCGCTGTGCCCCGCCCGCCGCCCCCAAGTGGTCTGCTACCAGGCGCGCGAAGGTGCCTGAAAGTACCAAAACAGACGGTGATTGGGGGCGGCGGCGATTGCGGCAGCAGCGGCGGTTTGTGTGTGTGTGTGTGTGTGTGTGTGTGTGTAGCCCTATTGATGTGTGACTGTCAGTACACATGGTTCTCTAAGGATTACTGTGTATGCTTTGTACTGCTATCTCCCTAGGGTGTGATAACTATGATCTACATCCTTACAAACTATCTATCCATATCCCTGTGCTGTGATGACTATAAGCTCCATCCTTACAAACTATCTATGCACACTAACATTAACCCTTGCACATGCCCAGGACAACTCACTCAAAATAAACAACACAAAAACAAGACACAACATTTCTTCATTAATTTTTATTACCAGTATTTTCTCCAGAGTAGCAAAATAAACTGTCTTGCCAATCATGTAGTATAGTAAAACCTCTCGTATTCGGACACTCATTATTCGGACTTTGACATTATTCAGACCTCTTTTTTCTTTTTTTTCTTCTTTTTTTTAGGGGTCGAAATTTCCTAGCCTATAATTTTTTTTTTTTTTTTTTTTTTAAGGTAGAAATTTCCTAGCCCATAAATTTTTTTTTTTTTTTTTAGGGATCGAAATTTCCTAGCCTAGAATTTTTTTTTTTTTTTTTTTTAAGGTCGAAATTTCCTCGCCTAATTTTTTTTTTTTTTTTGAGGGGTTGAAATTTCCTAGCCTAGAATTTTTTTTTTTTTTTTTTTTTTTTACAGATCTAAATACCCTCATATATAATCCCCCCATTATTCGGATCCCTGCATTACTCGGACCACTCCTTGGCCCAATTAGTCCGAACAGGAGAGGTTTTACAGTATTTTCTCCAGAGTAGCAAAATAAACTGTTTTTCCAATCATGTATTACTTGAACCCTTTCATCAATAACAACCTGGTAAAAAAGATACCAGGCCAGGGAGCACAAATGTTTCCGTGGTGGTGAGTTCCCGACACAGCCTAGTAAGGTCTTGCATTCAACGTGTGTGTATATATATAGAAATTTTTAGACACTTGATATTTTTGTTAATTACTGATTAGAGGAAATTTCTGGCCCATGAGTGATTTTTGGTCTATCATGTAATTTTTTGTTATGCATTTTTGTGGACAATAAAATATCTATCTATCTATCTGTGTGTTAAAAGTATTCCCTTATGGCAGCCTCTATCAATTGGTTTTAATTATCACCTAAGAACCAGTCTCCCATTAACCCCTTGAGACCCAGAACGTAATTTCCATTGTAATTTGGGTACCATTAGATGATTTTTTAATGAATATAAGCAATGTTTTATAAATATAGCCTGTTTAGTATCCTTGCCAACTAGCTAATTTAGTATATTCAGTCACTTTTCGTAAATTTATGGCTAACAACAGATGATTTTATATAGCAAGGGAAAGATCTGGGCGTGAAGGGGTTAAGCGATGATTAACACCCTAAGAAACACTACATAATATTTGGCAGGGACCCTATTCTTGTGTTCAGCAACTATTTATCCCCTGCTAATGTTGGACTGTTCTTAAGTGTGTTTCTTAACCAAAAGTGTATCTGTCTGCTGTCCATGATCACCTCAGTTGCCCGGCCAGCAGGTTGTTACTATGGTGCCAGCTAACCTAACCTAACTATCTACTTCTACTGTCTTTCATATTTTCCACCTGCTTTCCCTTCCACTCTTTCTCTCCCCTCTAACTTTCCTAAAAAAAAAAAACTTAACTAAACCTCAAACTTTCCTAAAAAAAAAAAAATACCTAACTAAACCTCTAACTTTCCTTAAAAAAAAAAAAAACCTATCTAAACCTCAAACTTTCCTAAAAAAAAAAAAAACCTAACTAAACCTCAAACTTTCCTAAAAAAAAAAAACCTATCTAAACCTCAAACTTTCCTAAAAAAAAAAACTAACTAAACCTCTAACTTTCCTACAAAAAAAAAAAAACCTAACTAAACTTCAAACTTTCCTAAAAAAAAAAAAAAAAAAACTAACTAAACCTCTAACTTTCCTAAAAAAAAAAAAAAACCTAACTAAACCTCACTTTCCTAATAAAAAAAAACACTTAACTAAACCTCAAACTTTCCTAAAAAAAAAAAAAAACCTAACTCAACGCTCAGATCTTTCTCTACTTCTTTCTTCCTTATTTTTCTAACTCATTTTCTAGTTTTTATCCCCACTTTCTCTTCTATACTTTCTTTTCCTTTCTATTAATCTCTCTCTCTCTCTCTCTCTCTCTCTCTCTCTCTCTCTCTCTCATTAAGTTATAATGTATTTCTATCTCATATTATGTCTTGTTTAGTCTCTCTCTCTCTCTCTCTCTCTCTCTCCTCTCTCTCTCTCTCTCTCCTCTAAATATCCTTGCCCATGCCTCCCATTTCTTCATCCAGTCCCTATTCCCCTGTCATCCCTCCCCAATAGGATGCCAGCTAACCTAACCTAACTCAACGCTTCAAACAGTCGCGATGGCACTCATGTGTGAGACTGATTTAGGTGCAGAAAACCATCACTGCATTACAGCTGGTCATTTCAGTCAGGTATTTGTTTCCCGCAAAAGTTTTGATAGAAGTCATGAAATATTACACTCCGCCACAAGATACTATACCCAGCATTATACCATGGAGACAAAACGGTCATTGAGATTAGGTCACCCATTTCATCTCTTGGTATTCGATAATGACTGATAGAAAACACAAAATATACACCCATACTGTTTTAACGCAGGAGTTACGTTCCTGTACATTGTCTGTTAAGCAAAATATGTGTTAAATGAATCCTATGTTCCCATTGATTTCTTAATATTTCAGAATAATTTTGCACGTAACTCCAAATTTTTAGTGCACCAAAATTTTGGTGTGAATATTATTTGTAACGTAACTGTGAATGTTGATAAGCGAGGTGCCGTCAACGAGGTGACGGCGTGAACAACAGTTTACTCTATGACCTCTGGTACCAATAAAGTCCTTCCTATTGTTCCTCATGACCTTTCTCCAGCACAAAGTCGCCGAATGCAAGACCTTACAGTAACTTCTACGTCATTGAAGATAAACCAGTTTGAGTCTCATTTCGGAGCTGCGAGAGCTGCACTCCATCACAATAAACCTAAACACCAATAAACACACATTTTTTTATCTTCCTTTTTTTACGTTGTAGCCTATAGCACCTGTAGGCTTATCTTCCTTCCTCAGGGCAATACAGGTGAGGATCTTGTATCTCTCTGGAGTGAGGGTGGGGGTGGTGGGGGGGCCTTCCTTCCTCAGGGCAATACAGGTGAGGATCTTGTATCTCTCTGGAGCGAGGGTGGGGGGGGGGGGGGGGGGGGGGGGGGGGGGGGGGGGGGGGGGGGGGGTCTTCCTCCTCAGGGCAATACAGGTGAGGATCTTGTATCTCTCTGGAGCGGGGGGGGGGGGGGGGGGACACGCACCACTACACCCCGGCCGCCTATGTCCTCCAGTACTGGTGTAGGTTGTGGTAGCGCTGGAAACAGTCACTCTTGACACACAGAGGCACTTTGCACACGGCACACTGGAAGGTGCTCTCGCGACGCTGGCCGCTCCGGGAACACACTCGGCAGCGCCTCCGCACGCCGAAGTTGCCGATTTTCTCGATGGTGTGCATGACCCTGCTGCCAGCCAGCCTCTCCGGAGGGTCCCGGGCATACAGAAAATGCCTTTCACTCTGCCTTTCACTGGGCCTGTCGGGAGGTTGCAGCATCCCAGACCTTGTTGGTGCAGACAGGGCGTCATCCTCAACCTGTACAGACACCAGCACTTGCACTTCCTCCTCCTCAACCTCCACAACCTCCTCCTTTATAATTTCCATCAGGTCCTCCTCCTCCTCCTCTATAGACACAACAGCAGAGGTAGCAGCAGGGGTAGTTGTACATGCAGTAGCAGCAGGAGAATCAGCAGGGTCATCCTTCTCCTTTATAGAAGCAGCTGCAGAGGTAGCAGCCAGAGTAGCAGCAGGAGAAGTGGCAGGGGTGTCCACAACTGCAAGCACGAGAATTTTCAGCAAGAAATAATTGGCACTTTGTGAGGTAGCCACAGCGGTGTTGGCTGGCAGCGAGGAGCCAGGTGAGTGCCAAGGCCACCCTCATCAAGGCTACCTCATCAAGGCTACCCTCATCAAGGCTACCCTCATCAAGCTACCCTCATCAAGGCCACCCTCATCAAGGCCACCCTCATCAAGGCTACCCTCATCAAGGCCACCCTCATCAAGGTTGCCCTCATCAAGGCCTCCCTCATCCAGGCTACCCTCATCCAGGCCACCCTCATCAAGGCCTCCCTCATCAAGGCTTCCCTCATCAAGGCCACCCTCATCAAGGCCACCCTCATCAAGGCCACCCTCATCAAGGCCACCCTCATCAAGGCCACCCTCATCAAGGCTACCCTCATCAAGGCCTCCCTCATCCAGGCTACCCTCATCCAGGCCACCCTCATCCAGGCCTCCCTCATCAAGGCTTCCCTCATCCAGGCCACCCTCATCCAGGCCACCCTCATCCAGGCCACCCTCATCCAGGCCACCCTCATCCAGGCCACCCTCATCCAGGCCACCCTCATCCAGGCCACCCTCATCCAGGCCACCCAACACATAACACAACAGCCCTTCAATCCTGTAATTTCCATGTCATCCATAGTCTTTGGGTGATGGGTAAAGCTGTCATCAAGGGGAGTATATGTTAACTATACCCTATGCCCGTCATCCACTTACGGGCTCAGGGCTACGGATGACAGCTTTGGCGGTCATCAGGACGGCGTAATCCAACTCACATTTTTTCTTTTTTGTTTCATTTCACGTGTATTGCTTTTTAACAATTTGCATACAGTACATTGCTTTTTTTTTTAACATGGCATGACAAAGCGCAACTCTCCAGCTTCCAAATGAGACGTAAACTGATCTCTTATAGGTAAATAGTAAACTGCCATCCGCATCGGGAATAAAACATCTCTGCGCTTTGGTTCACTAGGCAAGTCAACGGCCAGAATGCACCACACATATTTTGTTATGTATTCGCCTGATGTGAAAGGGTTAATGTGTCTATATTATCTGGTGTAAGGTCTAGCTTGCCCTCAATTCCCTCCACTATTACTATTCTTATACCTATTACTACTATTTCTACTATTGCAATCATTCATGCTCTTTCTAGCCATCGAACTTTTCTACTAAATTTTTAACCTCCTCTATATTTTCTCATGCCATAGATAGGAAACTCTCTCTCTCTCTCTCTCTCATGCACATATTAACAAGCCTATTAAATGCACATAGTACATAGAAATCTACAAATAATTAATACCAACGAACTACTGTAGAAGTAAACATTTCTACTAATAAACTGAACACATGAAAAATATACATTAAGACAAAATGAATTAACAAATAAATGAATGAATATCTAAATAATGAAAGATCCAGAAACCGAAACTAATTCTCTCTCTCTCTCTCTCTCTCTCTCTCTCTCTCTCTCTGTTGATATCAAGTTAATTTTCTTCATCTAAATCTATCTATCAATGCCTATGTCTATTCATCTATCTATCTATCAATGCCTATATCTATTCATCTATCTATCTATCAATGCTTATATCTATCTATCTATCTATCAATGCCTATGTCTATTCATCTATCTATCTATCAATGCCTATATCTATCTATCTATCTATCAATGCCTATGTCTACTCATCTATCTATCTATCAATGCCTATATCTATCTATCTATCTATCAATGCCTATATCTATTCATCTATCTATCTATCAATGCCTATATCTATTCATCTATCTATCTATCAATGCCTATATCTATCTATCTATCTATCAATGCCTATGTCTATTCGTCTATCTATCTATCAATGCCTATGTCTATTCGTCTATCTATCTATCAATGCCTATGTCTATTCGTCTATCTATCTATCAATGCCTATGTCTATTCATCTATCTATCTATCAATGCCTATATCTATTCATCTATCTATCTATCAATGCCTATATCTATTCATCTATCTATCTATCAATGCCTATATCTATCTATCTATCTATCAATGCCTATATCTATTCATCTATCTATCTATCAATGCCTATATCTATCTATTATCATCATGCTATTCTATCTATCTATTACATGCCTATATCTCATCTATCTATCTATCAATGCCTATGATCTATCATCTATCTATCTACAATGCCTATATCTATTCATCTATCTATCTATCAATGCCTATGTCTATTCATCTATCTATCTATCTATCAATGCCTATGTCTATTAATCTATCTATCTATCAATGCCTATATCTATTCATCTATCTATCAATGCCTATATCTATTCATCTATCTATCTATCTATCAATGCCTATATCTATTAATCTATCTATCTATCAATGCCTATATCTATTCATCTATCTATCTATCAATGCCTATATCTATTAATCTATCTATCTATCAATGCCTATGTCTATTCATCTATCTATCTATCAATGCCTATATCTATTCATCTATCTATCTATCAATGCCTATATCTATTCATCTATCTATCTATCAATGCCTATATCTACTCATCTATCTATCTATCAATGCCTATATCTATTCATCTATCTATCTATCAATGCCTATATCTATTCATCTATCTATCTATCAATGCCTATGTCTATTCATCTATCTATCTATCAATGCCTATGTCTATTCATCTATCTATCTATCAATGCCTATATCTATTCATCTATCTATCTATCAATGCCTATATCTATTCATCTATCTATCTATCAATGCCTATATCTATTCATCTATCTATCTATCAATGCCTATGTCTATTCATCTATCTATCTATCAGTGCCTATATCTATTCATCTATCTATCAATGCCTATTATCTATTCATCTATCTATCTATCAATGCCTATGTCTATTAATCTATCTATCTATCTATCAATGCCTATATCTACTCATCTATCTATCTATCAATCTACATGTATATTCATCAACTGCCATCTACTTTCTAACACTACATGGATACAGACAAGCAAACTAAAAATAATAAATAAATAAAAATCAATAAATCAAAACATACCTACAGTAAACAAGGCACAAGACAACAACAACAACAACAACAACAAACAACAACACAACTCTTACCTCCCAACAGACTCCTCGGAAAGCATGAGGGAGTGAGAAAAAAAAGAAAGAAAGAAAGAAAGAAAGAAAAAAGAAAACTCACAAGCTCCATATATAGACAGGATCTCGCCGACTAAAAAATATCAGGTAAAAAAAATCCAGTCGAAATTCCATAAGTACTTTTCACTCATGGGTGGTAAAGAAATATTAATAAAAGTTTCCAAAATTCCGAAAGATAACGGAGAAAAAATAATCAATAAAGTAAGTCAATAAAGAAAGCTTAATATAATAATGTCATTTCTTTAGTTCACACTTCAAGGGGAAATCAACAAGTTATTCTTCTGTTTTATCATTGTTGCATTGTCTCAGGTGTACGCTTTAAAACACTCATATACGTACACCAAACAAAACATGAAATACAGTAAAACCTCTCGTATTCGGACCCTCATTATTCGGACTTTGACATTATTCGGACCTCTTACTTTTTTTTTTTTTACTTTTTTTTTTAGGGGTCGAAATTTCCTAGCTATATAATTTATATACACCTAGAATATTATTATTATTTTTTTTTTTTTTTTTTTTTTTTTTTTTTATACATATCCCCCCATTATTCGGATCCTTGCATTACTCGGACCACTCCTTGGCCCAATTAGTCCGCATATGAGAGGTTTTACTGTAGATGGTGAAACGCAAAGGTCTCTATTTTTCCTTTAACATAAAATATCCCAAGCTATACAGTGACTGAAGGAAGCATCAACATACTGTATTTATTTCTGTATTTATTCCTTGTATATATTTCTGTATCTACACTTTGCCTTCTCTGCAATGACATAACATACAATTGTAAGGTAAAGGCGGGGGCATACGCTTTGCTGCACATGGCCTCGGTGCTCATCTCCGTGGCATTAGCCCTTGAGCCTGTGAGGACCCGTTACCCCGGGACACAGGGCTAGTGTGACACCCGGGTTACCACAGTTACCTTCCCCGGGTATTCGGTACCCATTTACAAGACCAACCCCGAAAGAGAGGATGAACAGCTGGGTGGGCTGCACGCCGACTTGCCCTGGCCCGGATTCGAACCAGGGCCCGCAGATTTGTAGCCAGGCGTGCTGACCACTACACCACTGAGGCGACATACAATTGTAGATGTGTGTACAGTAAAACCTCTCATATTCGGACTAATTGGGCCAAGGAGTGGTCCGAGTAATGCAAGGATCCGAATAATGGGGGGATTATATATGGGGGGATAAAAATTAAAAAAAAAAAAAAATTCTAGGTGTAGTATAGTATATAGCTAGGAAATTTCGACCCCTAAAAAAAAAAAAAAAAAAAAAAATCCAGGTGTATATATTATAGCTAGGAAATTTCGACCCTTAAAAAAAAAAATAAAATAATAATAATAATTCCAGGTGTATATATTATAGCTAAGAAATTTCGACCCCTAAAAAAAAAATGAAAAAAAGGAGGGCCGAATAATGTCAAAGTCCGAATAATGAGGGTCCGAATACGAGAGGTTTTACTGTATATATATATTAGCAGTAGTGTCTGTGTACAACCCTGTGTATTTTCATTATACATTTGCTTTCCTTCCAGAGATTACAGATAATAATGTATATTTTAGCAGTGGTGTTGTCAATGTGTAGGCCTTTCCACCTTCTCACGTGCCTCCGAGGTGCTACAAAGACTGGTGCTTAGTATGGCTATAGGGAGGTACATGTGTCTGATATAGAACAACAATAACAGCGTAGTCATATAAAACTTTCCTTACTACACACGCACACACAGACACACAAACGTAAACAGTTGGGTTTGTCACCACTGGAGTGAAGGAGAGATGGGTGAGGTTTGATAGCAGTGTATTAAGCATTGACAGGAATGCAAAGATCTGACAGCAAAGATCTGGAGGCATGAGACACAGGAACCCCGAGAGGCCATGGCACGAAGATGAAGAAGGCAAGATGTTTGAAGGATTGAGACCTCTTGAGACCCAGAACGTAATTTCCATTGTAATTTGGCTACCATAAGATGAATTTTAGTGACTATAAGCAATATAATATAGATATCAGGCGCCTAGAATTGAAACGTCACAAGCGCCACTTTTAAAAAACTGAGAAAAACGCGCTTAAAGTTTAATCTAAGAAAATCAAGATATGAAACGGCACAAGCGCCACTTTTTATCAATGAAAAAAATGCACCTAAAGTGTTTTCAAAGTAAATCAGCAACAAATGAAGATATTGTAATGGGGTTTGTTTGCGTTTTTCTCCGTTTTTTAAAAGTGGCGCTTGTCTTTTCATATCTTTATTTTCTTAGATTAAACTTTAAGCGCGTTTTTCTCAGTTTTTTAAAGTGGCGCTTGTGCCGTTTCAATTCTAGGCGCCTGATATGACCTGTTTAGTATCCTTGCCCACTAACTAATTTGGTATATTCAGTTACTTTTCGTTATGTAATGGCTAAGAACATACAATTTTTTATTACAAAGGAAAGATCTGGGCGTGAAGGGGTTAATAAAGTTATTGTTTTCCTTTACGTAATAGTACAATACTCAATTACACCTTTCCTTCCTTCCTTCCTTCCTTCTTTCTTTCTCATGAACTGTACATAACATCCAAGTCACTCTTCTTGACTCCTATTGTTTCCCTGGTTCGTAGCTGTTGGGGTGATGGGGTAGTGGGGGGTGAGTGTATGGTGGGGGTGGATAGAGAGGGTGTGGGACGGCATGTAAGGGTCTGACATAGGAGGTGGACAGAAGGCCTAGTTGGGGACTCTGTACGGTACCAGAAAAAAGTTGAGGCAATGAGCTATTGGGAAGGGACGATACGCGTAAACCTAATGACAGGAATATAGAGGTTAAACGAAGTGTGATGATGAACAGAAAATGAGGTGAGGACAATGAGTAAAGAAGAGGAGAGTGATGAACATCGACGTTCAGGTGGGCCTGGTGACGGAGACGGATGATCTCACGCAGCCCAGCGGTGCAACCTGCGGCTACTGAAAATGCTCGACTTTCTTACAAGCCCTGGAGACGAATACTGGGCACCTAATAAAGTCCAAATACGTTAAATAGTGATGTGACCTAGTACTAGCTCTAGAAATGGCGTATGAATTCTTGTACTTAGTCAATGTCTTAGGATAATATTGCATCAATTCTGTGTTATCAACTTTACTGTTGGTCATTTCCATCATTGACACTGTGCTCCTCAAACTGGGCTTGCCGACCTCTGTAATAAGTCTCTCTCAAATGTGAAGTCTGCGACTTGTAAATGCACTGAAGAAAGATGATGAGATAAAGAAGATGATGATGAGAAAGATGAAGTAAGACAGGTAAAGAGGCGAAAGAGCACTATGTGCTACGGGAGTCGCTATCATCACAAGACTATTATGGTGAAAACTGACTTCAACAAAAGACATAGTGGAATTGACTTAAAAGAAATGATGAAGATGATGATGTACGGGAAGAGGTTGGGTACTATGTGGTACTGGGCAGGTCCTGGTGGTGTTATTGTGGGTACTGGGCAAGGTCCTGGTGTTATTGTGGGTACTGGGCAAGGTCCTGGTGGTGTTATTGTGGGTACTGGGCAAGGTCCTGGTGGTGTTATTGTGGGTACTGGGCAAGGTCCTGGTGGTGTTATTGTGGGTACTGGGCAAGGTCCTGGTGGTGTTATTGTGGGTACTGGGCAAGGTCCTGGTGGTGTTATTGTGGGTACTGGGCAAGGTCCTGGTGGTGTTATTGTGGGTACTGGGCAAGGTCCTGGTGGTACTACTGTGGGTACTGGGCAAGGTCCTGGTGGTGTTATTGTGGGTACTGGGCAAGGTCCTGGTGGTGTTATTGTGGTACTGGGCAAGGTCCTGGTGGTGTTATTGTGGGTACTGGGCAAGGTCCTGGTGGTACTACTGTGGGTACTGGGCAAGGTCCTGGTGGTGTTATTGTGGGTACTGGGCAAGGTCCTGGTGGTGCTATTGTGGGTACTGGGCAAGGTCCTGGTGGTGCTATTGTGGGTACTGGGCAAGGTCCTGGTGGTGCTATTGTGGGTACTGGGCAAGGTCCTGGTGGTGGTGCAGGAAGCAGGGGAACACAGGGCCACACAACACTGCCTACAGCGCAGTTGTGTTCGCTTCTCATGCCCCCTCATGTTACAGCGCTTGCACCTCCAGCGGCGGGCCCCCTCCTGCACCAGACAGTGTTGCCCCGCCACCGCCACCACCACGGGCCGGGGCGGACTGTAGGGGTGGCTGTGGTGGGGGTGATGGCTGCCGTCCCCCCCCACTACTGCTGCTGCTGCTGCCATCAGTGTCGGAGCAGCTGGAACAGTGAGGGAGGGAGGCTCAGCTCACCACCACCACCACAACCACCACAATACCACCACCACACAACCACCATAACCACCACATTACCACCACCACCATAACCACACTACCACCATAACTACCACACTACCACCACCACAACCATAACCACAACCACCACATCAACCACAACATTTCATACATTAACCACAAATGATGTTCAGTTGACGTTAAGAAAAATAAATAGAAAATATAATAACAGTACAAAAAAAATTGACATATACACTTTTTTTCATCTTTATTTTGACGGGAAATTGTTTTCTTCCCGGCTATTACTCCATTCTTCACAAAATATCATACCACACCCTCCCCCCTACAACCACTACCACCAGCCACCCAGTCACCCCAACACACCCTTCCCAACCGCCCCCCCACCACAATACTTCTGCACCCCCCCTCAACCCCACCATAACCTCGAGGAAAACTCTGGTGCTTATGGTAAGACTTAATTTCTTCTCTAAAAATCAACACCTCCCTTTGACAACACCATCCCTCGACACCTAACAAACCACCATACACCATACAACACCATCCCTCGACACCTAACACACCACCATACAACACCATACCTACTGATTACATTTCCTATATTTCTTTGTTATGCTCACGAGTTTAAATAGGGAGCTGGTGTGGAAATAACGACACACACAAACGCACGAATAAAACTAGATACAATTATAGGGATCTCGGATTTGTTTTGCTTGGTGGGGTGTAAAAAAATTCTTGGGTAATGTTATGAATGTTGAAGAGTAATACATGATTCATATTTTTAAGATATTGATAGTAAGGGGAAGGTGGTCATGAAAGGTCGATAAGGGGTTACGTGAATGCTCGAGTTTTCTTTATGGATGAAGGAATGACGGCAAAAATAGATTGTTCAGGAAACGTCACTATTTTAATGTACTACCTATTGATGAATGAAGGTGAATAAAATGTCTTGGTAAGTATTGTTTTCAAAAAGTTAATAATGGAGAAGAGAACATAGTGAATGGAATTACTTTTATAAGAGTGTGTGTGTGTGTGTGTGTGTGTGTGTGTGTGTGTGTGTGTGTGTGTGTGTGTGTGTGTGTGTGTGTGTGTGTGTGTGTGTGTGTGTGTGTGTGTGTGTGTGTGTGTGTGTGTGTGTGCGTGCGTGTGTGTGTGCGTGTGCGTGTGCGTGTGTGTTTACCTAGTTGTAACATACAGGAAAAGAGCTATCCTCGTACTGTCCCGTCTCCAAATCTACTATTATCCAGTTTGCCTTTGAAGTCCTGAATACTTTGTGTGTGTGTGTGTGTGTGTGTGTGTGTGTGTTTGTGTCAGATATGAAGTGATTTTTGACATTATAATGATGGTGTGAGGAAAGATGTTGTTTCATAAAGGCCTGCTTCTGGAAATCACTGTTGCATGAATACAATGAATCATGAGCAACATACACATCCTTGCGATCCAAAATTTCCTCGCGCAGATTATATTTCCGAAAAGGTTTACGAATCACGGAGAAAAAAAAACAGTCTGGGTATATACATTTCACAGGTGCGCCAAGATGATGGCCGGAAAATTAAATAATAAAAGACGGGGAGAAAAAGGGGGCGATGTGAGGGGGGGCACACTGGCGGCCCCCTGTGGCACTGAGCACAAGAGGGGGGCAACAAAGGCACAGACACTGACCCTCCATGGCACTCCCCCCAACCATACCCTCTACCCCCACCACAAACACTGTGTTGTGGGTAGGGGTGGCACTACACGTCTCCCTGGTGGGGTCTGGAGCGGCACCTGCATGACACTCAAGCACCCCCTTCCCCCCACCACCACCACAACAAACACCACCTCCACTTGAGCGGGAAGTGGGAGAGGGGTAGGAGTAGGGGTTCAGATACACACACACACACAGAGACGCACATTACAACCCCTTCCTCAAGTCATGTATACAAATAGATATTCAATGGACACACAGAGCAATGGCAAAAATTAAGATTGTTCAGGAATACCATAGATAAAAATAAAATAAATAAATGGGCAAGGTATGTCTGCCGCACGTCTCACCTGTCTCGAGTGTAACACAGGTAAGACATGGCTACTCCTCGGCCTAGTGACCTGCCGAGGTGGGTGACCGTACCCCGGGATTACCCCCCCTTCCCCCCTTGACACGGGTGGGGTCAAGGGAGGTGGAGGTGGCGTAGGTGTGGGGGGAGGGAGGGTACAGGCGCCCCCCCCCCCCAAGCCTCGGTTCTCTATTACTACAGGGCATTAGGAGAGAAAATACACACGGCTTTCTTCAGGGGAAACCACACTGGCAACCGACGGCACATCAATTAATTTATCAAACCCTCACTTCTTTTTTATTGTCACTGAAACATCCAATTCAAAAACTATCCATATATCTCCTTTTGTTTAGAGTTAAGTGATGAATAACTTAACACCCGTAATAGTACAGGTTAACCAGTAAGACCATAACAAACATGGTCTAATGAGGAGTCCCAGGCTGAAAACAAACTTGCGCAAGATCAGCAGCGCGTCAAAAACCCGAGGAAACAGCGACACTGCACCAAATTAGGTCAAGTTAGATCAAGTTCAGTCTAGATCAAGTTAAGTCAAGGTAAGTTCAGATAAAATAAAGCTAAGTCAAGTTAAGTCAAGATAAGTTAAGTCAAGGTAAGTTAAGATAAAATAAAGCTAAGTCAAGTTAGGTTAAATTAGGTCCATTTTTTTACGTAAGACCTAAAAGCACGTAAACAAGTATCGAGGTGGTCCGTCTGGTTGCCGTGTGGTTTCCCCTGACACGCCCAACACACACTAAGTGCCTTCAGGATGAGGGATAGGGGGTTAGGTCATTCCCAATCACTGGTTGACTGACTGAATGAATGATTGATTGTGTAAATGACAATGTAAGTGAATGGTTAGTGAATGGTTCATTATCAAGCATGGGTTTAGTCATTGAGGATTAGGATCAGGGGGAAGGAAGGACATACTTGGGACACTACCAGGGGGGAGACAGCCTCTTAAGTCCTGCTGACACATCTGTTTGGTAGTCAGTCAGGGTAGTCTCCAGTAGAGATAAATTAGGGATGTAAAGTAGTAAGTAAGTAGTAGCAAGTAAGGAGTAGTAAGTAAGGAGTAGTAAGGAGTAAGTAAGGAGTAGTAAGTAGGAGTAAGTTAGTAAGGAGTAGTAAGTAGGAGTAAGTAGGAGTAAGTAAGTAGTAAGGAGTAATAAGTAAGTAGTAAGTAAGGAGTAGTAAGTAGGAGTAAGTAGTAAGTAAGGAGTAGTAAGTAGGAGTAAGTAAGTAGTAAGTAAGGAGTAGTAAGTAGGAGTAGTAAGTAAGTAGTAAGTAAGGAGTAGTAAGTAGGAGTAAGGTAAGTAAGTAGTAAGTAGTAAGTAGGTAGCAAGTAGGAGTAAGTAAGGAGTAGTAAGTAGGAGTAAGGAGTAAGTAGTAAGTAAGTAATAGTAAGTAGGAGTAAGTAAGTAGTAAGCAAGGAGTAGTAAGTAGGAGTAAGTAGTAAGTAAGTAGGTAGCAAGTAAGGAGTAGTAAGTAGGAGTAAGTAAGGAGTAGTAAGTAGGAGTAAGTAGTAAGTAAGGAGTAGTAAGTAGGAGTAGTAAGGAGTAGTAAGTAGGAGTAAGTAGTAAGTAAGGTAAGTAAGTAGTAAGTAGGTAGCAAGTAAGGAGTAGTAAGTGGGAGTAAGTAAGGAGTAGTAAGTAGGAGTAAGTAAGTAGTAGTAAGTAGGAGTAGTAAGTAAGGAGTAGTAAGTAGTAGTAAGTAGGAGTAGTAAGTAAGGAGTAGTAAGTAGTAGTAAGTAAGTAGTAAGTAAGTAGGAGTAAGGTAAGTAAGTAGTAAGTAAGGAGTAGTAAGTAAGGAGTAATAAGGAGTAGTAAGTAGGAGTAAGTAGTAGTAAGGAGTAGTAAGTAGGAGTAAGTAAGTAGTAAGTAAGTAGGAGTAAGTAAGTAGTAAGGAGTAGTAATGAGTAGTAAGTAGGAGTAAGTAGTAGTAAGTAAGGAGTAGTAAGTAGGAGTAAGTAAGAGTAAGTAAGTAAGTAGTAAGTAAGGAGTAAGTAGGTAGTAAGTAGGTAGTAAGTAGTAAGGAGTAGTAAGGAGTAGTAAGTAGGAGTAAGTAAGTAGTAAGTAAGTAGTAAGGAGTAGTAAGGAGTAGTAAGTAGGAGCAAGTAAGGAGTAGTAAGTAAGAGTAGTAAGTAGTAAGTAAGGAGTAGTAAGTAAGGAGTAGTAAGTAAGTAGTAAGTAAGGAGTGGTGGAGTAAGGGAGGGGAGGTGGGAGAGCCTTTACAGAGGTACAAAAAAGTGATCTAGGGAACTCAAGATGTAATTTATTATGTCGTCAATATTCTAGGATTGTGAGCTTCAGATTTTTAGGGAGTAACTAAATATTTCCATTGGCGTAACATATTCCAGGTGTATTTGCATAAAAATCCCATTTGTAAACTACTTATGGTACGTTATGCCATTATGGATTGTTCCTCTTATTGATGGTGAACACTGTTACTTGATCTCTTGTATTTACTGAGTGCCAAAGATTGGTTTATTTACTGTGGTTTATCAAGGGTGGGTTGTACTGATCTCTTGTATTTACTGTTAGTGTCAATGATTGTTTGTTACTGTGGTTTATCAAGGGTGGGTTGTACTGATCTCTTGTATTTACTGTTAGTGTCAATGATTGTTTTATACTGTGGTTTATCAAGGGTGGGTTGAGAAGGACTGCCTGATGGGTCTTCAATGGCTAGACCAGTGCATGAATTAGGAGGGCGACCTAAGAGTGTTTAAGAGTACCTGATTTTTTGGAAGGGGATCTAAGAGTATTTAAGAGTACCTGATTTTTTGGAAGGGGATCTAAGAGTATTTAAGAGTACCTGATTTTTTGGAAGAGATCAGAGTTTTTAAGAGTACCTGATTTTTTGGACTGGGATCAAAGTTTTTAAGAGTACCTGATTTTTTGGACTGAGATCTAAGAGCATTTAAGAGTACCTGATTTTTTGGACTGGGATCTAAGAGTGTTTAAGAGTACCTGATTTTTTGGAAGAGATCTAAGAGTATTTAAGAGTACCTGATTTTTTAGAAGGGGATCTAAGAGTGTTTAAGAGTACCTGATATATCTGTTTATG
The DNA here is from genome assembly GCA_016584305.1 of Chionoecetes opilio. Lineage (NCBI taxonomy): Eukaryota > Metazoa > Arthropoda > Malacostraca > Decapoda > Majidae > Chionoecetes > Chionoecetes opilio. The sequence continues at coordinate 93,550 of JACEEZ010006600.1, forward strand.
TGTCCCCTTGTGGCATTAGTAAACGAGGGGTGATTCTATAACTAAATTTTCAGTGACTGGATAAAAATTAGGGGTAAATTCCATGATGCTATTGATCAAACTTGCTTTAGAACAAATACAAGAAAAAATCTAGTCCATTTAATCTTTTATGAGTTATTTTAGCATCCCTCTTACTGTATTTAGAGTGCAGATCAGGGTAGTCACTTAGCAACTTGTGGATTACTTCTGACTTTCATAGAGGGACAGTGACGGTAAGTTGGGTTCCTGTGCAAGTAAGGTATGGGAGTTCCTATTAGTTCTAAGTGACGTTTAGCAACACCATTTTTTCACCGGCTTTACTGAGGCCAAGAGACTGTAGGGAATCCCACGACTTTTATAACTGACCTTGAACTAGATTTTATAAACTTTATATCAGGCGCCTAGAATTGAAACGGCACAAGCGCCACTTTTAAAAAAACTGAGAAAAACGCGCTTAAAGTTTAATCTAAGAAAATCAAGATATGAAACGGCACAAGCGCCACTTTTTATCAACGAAAAAAATGCACCTAAAGTGTTTCCAAAGTAAATCACCAACAAATGAAGACATTAGATTAAACTTTAAGCGCTTTTTTCTCAGTTTTTTAAAAGTGGCGCTTGTGCCGTTTCAATTCTAGGCGCCTGGTGTATTGTATCGACTGCTTCTTTAGTAACCAAGACAAATCCCTTCGACTTTTGAGACTGACTTTTAATTAAACACTGATGAACTTTATAGATGCATCACCCGCTTCATCAGTAACTCAGGCAAGTCCTTCACCTCCTTCAACACCCAAATGGCGGCAGAAGGATGGGTCAACATTCCTACACCCAAGGGAACTGTGTGAAGTGACAGAGGCCCTTGATTCTTCTAAGTGACGGGGGGGAGAGCGGTGAAGGGTTACATAAGAATATAAGAAAATAAGGAAGCTACAAGAGGCTGGGAGACCTACACGTGATAGTTCCTGTTACTGAACACTACATACCTCCACCTTTCATCCCCATCCATGAAATTACCTAGCCTCCTTTTATAGCTTGGGTTAAAGGCTGGGGTTAAATTGTTAGAGGTTTTGATGATTCTAAGTGATGGAAGAGAGGTTGAGGGTTGAGACGGGTAAGAGATAAGAGAGAGGTTGAGGGTTGAGACGGGTAAGAGATAAGAGAGAGGTTGTGGGTTGAGGCAGATAAGAGAGAGGTTGAGGGTTGAGGCGGATAAGAGAGAGGTTGAGGGTTGAGGCGGGTAAGATATAAGAGAGGGGTTGAGGGTTGAGGCCGGGTGGGGTAGGGGAGGGTTGTGGCAGTGAGTGTGTGTTGGGGTGGCGAGACAGAAGGATCAACAAGGTGTACTTACCCTGTGAGAGTTCGTCTGGTGCCGTGGGTCCGAGGGGAGAATCTGTGAGAGGAGAGACGAACATGGTCAGGATACCCACTCACAGACCCATCTTGAGGCCTAGATTATGAATGCCATCCTATTTATTAACATACTAGGTGATAAATCCCTATTCATTTAACATACTACGTGAAAATACCCACTCACAGACCCATCTTGAGGCCTAGATTATGAATGCCATCCTATTTATCAACATACTAGGTGATAAATCCCCTATTCATTCAAGATACTATAGTCTATTTTATCTAACGAGACCAAAATCCTGACCCTTTGCTGCTTACTGACTGATATTTGATGTCAGGAGAAGGGAATACTACAGTTCTTCTTATTTACAGTTGTATTTTATCAGAGTTAACCCTATTATCAGGTAAACACAGGTATCATTTTAAGCATGAGACCTTAAGATAGAACGGAATTTTCACCTTGTTAAAAAAATAGACTAAGTGATTAATCCCCTTATTCATTTAACATACTAAGTGAAAATATCCACTCACAGACCCATCTTGAGGCCTAGATAATTAATACCATCCTATTCATTAGATATGTACTACACTCGCCGCACGTTAAAGTGTGCGAAAATGTGGCCCTTTCATTCCCCCTTTCCGAATGCTTGGGATTGGCCGAGGTGTTGAGTGTTGGGTGTTGGGTGAGAATGCCTTACTCCAAGTTCCGCCCTATCGCCCCAACACCCAACACCTCAGCCAATCCCGTGCGTTCGGAAGGGGGGAATGAGAGGGTTCCATTTTCGCCAACTTAACGTGTGGCGACTATAAGCGATAAATCCCTCTATTCATTAAAGATACCATGTGTCATTCTCTTGACTTAGGGGAGTGCGGGGCAGGTTGCATCGAGGGTAGGTTGCATCATTGCCTCTAACTGGCATTAACTTTTTTTATTATTATTATTGTTGTAGTAGTAGTAGTAGTAGTTTATTGTAGTAGTAGTAGTAGTAGTAGTATCAAGACGATGTACGTGTGATAACATGCGAGTTAGAGGCAATGATGCAACCTGCCCCGCCCTCCCTTCTAACTCAAGAGGGAGGAGCAGAGAAATGGCTTCATCATACATAGCCATCTAGTTAACCCTCCTAGCAAAGTCTATATATTTTCCTGTCTTCTCATACACATAATACTAAACATACAAACTTGCTCTACTCTTCTGACTAGCCTTTCCTACAAAAACAATAGTGTATTAAAATTCGTTGTATAAAAGTGAGATCCGTGTTGTGGATGCTTCACTTTGATCTAATGGCTTCTCTCCTCTTCCCTTCTCTTCCCTCTCCCTAACACACTATCATAACATTCCACACTATCATAACATTCCACACTATCATAATATTCCACACTATCATAATATTCCACACTATCATAACATTCCACACTATCATAATATTCCACACTATCATAATATTCCACACTATCATAATATTCCACACTATCATAATATTCCACACTATCATAATATTCCACACTATCATAATATTCCACACTATCATAATATTCCACACTATCATAATATTCCACACTATCATAATATTCCACACTATCATAATATTCCACACTATCATAATATTCCACACTATCATAATATTCCACACTATCATAATATTCCACACTATCATAATCGATAATATAATTTAATGCATCATAATTAGGTTGAGGCCTACAACTACACATGCAAGGCTCGGGTACCCCATCACATGCCGCCCCTACACGGAGACAGCCGTGCGTACAGACCTCACGTAGTACACAAAATGAAACCTTTATAATATTCATATTTAATTTCCCTTCGTTAACATCCGGTAATTAATTATATATAGTGATTTAAAGGTACGTTAGTTTTCAGCCTCTGCCACGAGCACAACTTTTATTTGGCGCTGTATCCCTGCGTCTAGTTATGCGAGGGATCATAAACCTTTCCTTCACATTTTTACTCCCGAGAGCTTCCCATAAATATGATATCCTGTTGCTATAGGGTATATCAGCACTATATTAATTACTTTGCCGTCATTTACCAGTTTCCCTAGCGTGTGGGTGGCATTCGGGAACCCAAAACATAACCCAGAACAGAACCCAATCCAAACGTGAACGCACACATCAACAAACCCACCTAATATCAATAATGTGTTTTCCCCTCAAGCTTACACTACCCTGCATTATCCGGTCATTAATTAAACAAGGTGTTGGATGAATAAAAAGGTAACTGTTAGCCCTGTTGCGTCATCATGGTGCAAACACTGTACAAGTTCACTCCCTCATGTCTGTGTATTACGTCCTTGTTGTTTTTTCTGTATGCCTTCGGGTGAGAATACATTTATTATTATTATTATTATAGGTACTCTCCCTGGCATCAGTGTGGCAAGCAGGCAATGCAGGTCGCCATCATGCCATCACAAACGCCTGTCACAACTTTATGTTTAGTCATGTGTTTGCTTGCTGTTTAGTTTCCAGGCGGTTCGCTGGCCAACTTTCATCAACTCCTCTGTCCATCCAGCCCCTCATTATGTACACTGCCTACCAGGCCCCCTACCAGGCCCCCTACCAGGCCCCCCACGCCAAACACTCGTTATTGAAAGCCTCTGCACTGCGGCAATTAAATTATTATTAATATGAATATACACACACATACGCACGTACACACAGGCACATGCGCACACACACCTACACACACACGCACTAGCATACATAATATATACATACATCAAATAACTTACCTCATGTTTTTCATATAACTCATTAAGTCATAACCAATTACCTTTTTTCATTATTTTTTCTATTAGTCATATTTATCATTAATTACTTTTTTTAATACAAGTGTAAAAAAAAAAAAACAGCTTTTTGTTATGCATTAAAGATGATAGGCAACAACAGGCTGGCGTTGCAATGATGGGAAATCAATACAAGGGGAGCTTATGTTTCCAAAGCTTGCTAAAAATTTATCACCACCACCACCACCACCACCACCATGCTTCCCGGGCCTCATCATCCCACCGTAATTACTTTTTATCGATGAAAATTTTTACTTTGTGGTATTTCAAAATATTAGTGCGACAAGTTCATCATTATCATCATCATTATTATCACCATTATCATCATGCTCACATTAACCACTGGGGAACTATGGCATTTTGAAGTTACATTAATTTTGTTCAGACATCTCAATAGAAAAGGTGGTACCAGGCAAAAAATCTTGACTTACTCCAGCTCTATCACAATAACACCAGTAATAGTAATAGTAATAGTAATAATAATAGTAATACTTAGTGCCAGGGAATACAGGAATACTTAGCTATGTGTCTACAGGTTATTTACTACTACAGGGTTAGTGATAGTTATATGATGCATTCCCATACACTTCTATGTTCTCTGATAGGGAAGAAAAAGTAAATCCTTACTTACACAGATGCAGGAAGGAGGAGGAGGAGGAGGAGGAGGAGGAGGAGGAGGGGGAGGAGAGGGAGGAGGAGGTGAAGTAAGGAAGGTGGAGTAAATACCACCCAAATATTAAAAAGGAGGAGGAGGAGGAGGAGGAGGAGGAGGAGGAGGAGGAGGAGGAGTATATAGACAAAAAACAAGTAAAAGAATAGGAGTAGAAAGTAAACAAAACAAAAACCATATCAGGATTTCCCCATAAATAAAAAAAGTCCATTTTAAGTTAGGTTCATTTATTAATAGATATTAGTTTCCATATTTGAGACTAAAAAATGCACTGAATAGATACCCACGGGGCCTGCAGCCATTGGGCCGTACTGCAAACACTTGATAATTCATAGGCTACACATTATGAGCTAAATCTACAACACCAACTTGACGGTTCTGGCTCCTCTAGGTTGTCACTGGGGCTGTGGTGGTGGTGGTGGTGGGGTGAGGTAGTGGTGGTGGTGTGTGGGGGGGTTGTGAGGTAGTGGTGTGTGTATGGGGGGGTGAGGGGGTTGTAGTGAGGTAGTGGTTGGGGGGGGGGGTTGCAGTGGTAGTTGATGGGGGGAGAGGTGGGGGTAGACTGACTATTTCCTGCTGTGTATGGGTAAAAGAGAGAGAGAGAGAGAGAGAGAGAGAGAGAGAGAGAGAGAGAGAGAGAGAGAGAGAGAGAGAGAGAGAGAGAGAGAGAGAGAGAGAGAGAGAGAGAGAGAGAGAGAGAAATCAGTATGTGAAATAAGTGAATGGGACCTATTTCAGTCAGTTGCCAGGTCCCACAGAGGCCTGGAGATAAAGTCTAGTACACTGGCCTACACCAAGGCAGTCACAACAGTTCCCGGCCCTTCAGAAACCAGTCAACACTTAACACCAACTCAACAAAACAGTCAAAACGGCATGAAAGTCAAAACTGGAATGGATCGTCAATAGCTTTTCACATTGGCACTGTCTTGTATTTTTCTGTCACTCTCGTTGCGCTGTCATGTCATCTCTAGCATGGTTACGTTTCACCCTAATACTGCGGCACGTCAAGTCACGTCACGTCAACGTTCCAGGTGTCACGAGTGTCTGTAGTGACGCTGTGCTGGTTTGTGCGTGTGGCGTCATCAATCACCTAATACTGACGTCATCTCGATTTTTAAGTACGAGCGGCAGTCATACAAACACCGAATATTTGAGTGTTAACGTCGACAACAACCTGACATTAGAATACTAGCCTCACAGGTCTGTCAACAAGCTTGCCTTATGCTGCAAACTAACAGGTGACATAAATCTGACGTGGATATAAAAGTCTTAACACTGAGTCAAAGTTCAATAAGTTTACACGGAGTCAAAGTTCAATAAGTTTAAGTAAAAGTTTGGCATCTCGTTCTGTTTCTTCAGGTCACAAATAATAAGGCTATGGCACACTGCTCCATAACTCACTCCAAGCCTCTACAGCTTATTGGAAGTAACACGTGACAGCTGGAAGGACACACACACACACACACACACACACACACACACACACACCTAAGACCTCTCCACACTTCACTCTCTAAACTGACCTCACACACGTCACCAGGCTTTGAGGAATGTTATTATTCCTCCACAACTCCTTCCACTGCCTTAACACCACCTAACACAAGGGTCAAGTCACCTTATATCAACCCCTCAAAGACAACCCTACAACCATGAAACCATTACCAATACAAACTACCCTGTCACCTGGTCTGAATTATCACCTATAACTTTCAATCGAACTCAACTTGTAGACAATGAAGCACCAGACTGCCTAGTTAATAGTAATCAATATATACATACAAAAAATTAGATACATAAAACGTATAAGTAAATGTCAAGGAGTGAAGGAGGTCCACCTGTCCATCACCTCTTTGGTTCAGTAAAGGTCAGTCAAATAGCTGTTACACGTCCCTCAGTAAGGTCAGCTGCAAATACTGGTGTGGCACTACTGAGGTGTGGTCTGGGTGTGGTCTGTCCTAACCAGTAACCAGTCCAATACTGGTCTTGTGTCACACTACAGACTGGCAACCTGGTCTTGTGTAGGGTGTGATGCACTACTGGTCTGCCGGGCCCTTGGTGCAGCCAGGGCCATGGGAGGGCTGCACAGGGCCCCACGGCTGCCTGGCCGAGGTCTACTGAGTGCCATTGAGCAATAGATTCATGAGAGAGGAGTGTAAGGTTGTGTTTTAAAGCTAAGGGTCAGTGGGTGGGTGTGTGTGTGGGCAGGCAGGCAGGCCACGCACAGGGCAGGCCCGGTGGCAGCCTAGGGGAGCCAGCCCTGCTAACCTTGCATTAAATGTCAGTACATATATGGAGATACAGGGGTTACAAACGCTTAAAATGGAGAGATGAGGACTAGAGACTGACAACGGACATAATGAAGCTATCGGAACCCTAATCCTCTATGGTGATAACGGGTCTTGTTAAAAATCGTATTACACCAAATAGGCGACGCTATTTGTTTTGTACGCAGCAAACCCATATACTGTTTATGGTTACACACTAAGATATATTTACTTGGAAACTTTAAAGGGTTGTGGGGTGAGGCGAGGGGCCAGGCCTGAGGGCTGCCAAATGTTTGAGGTCTGAGGTGGCCACTGTGTGTGTGCCGGTGACTGGCTTTAGCGGTGCCCTGGCCCCCTCCTACACCACCCACCCTGCAGCACAACAAGAAAAATCATGTAAAATTTTGCACTTTAAAAAATATACACTATCACTGATAGTAACTCAAAAACTATATTCATATAGAATTAACAAAATCAAATACAAAATACTATAAAAAGGTCCAGCCACATGCACTCCCCGCCTGGGAACACGTGGAATGTTGGACGAGGGAAGCGCAGCGCCTCCGCCGAACCCAAATACAAAACTTAGAACCTAATAACATGAGGCGGCCGGCTGGCCCGGCGCCCGGTGCTCTTACCAAGAAACATCACAACATGGTCTAAACAGCAAAACATTTGCATGGCTATCAATTACCAAGTAATGTATCACCTGAGCAGTTCACAACTGCCGGCTCAACGAGCAACTGTCCTGGCGGGCGTGGGGGCCACGTGGGCCGTGGCCAGGAGCCACTGCAGGTGTAAAGGCTGTGGCCGGCGTGGTGTACCGGTGGCCACAGCGGGCGTGGGCCACGGCCCTGAACCACGGCGGCGGAACGGAGCCGTGGGCCACAGCGCGTGGGCCAGACAGCCGTCCTGGCCCGGGCGGTGTGGGTGGACCCCACGCACGCATGTCATGGCAAAAATTACAAAAACTATGGTATCTTCACCTGAATATTGCAAGAACCCCTGACAGAATAGTTGCTGTATATAACAATACGTGACCCTGAATGTTTAAAACCTGCAGGATAATATTCACATTGGGTTTGACGGACGCCTCCCACCGTGCCTGGCTACTCCCGGGATGACTGCGGCGGCACCGGCGGCACCCAAAGCCTGCGCCTGCCCGGCCCTGGTGCCGGCGGCCGGGCAGACGCCCTCGGCCCGGCCCCGGCCGTCGGGGGGCCGGGGCCGGGCCGAGGTACGGGGCGTCTCTTCGGAAACCCGGCCGTATTGCCGCGGGAAGATTGCCATTATCTACTGTGATCCTGAGAAGACATTGAACATATCACAGAATTTGATCAGCAGACACTCTAAGTTCAATCCCTGACTTTGATTATGTGGAGGACCTTAACACAGCGTGGAAGGGGTCACACAAAGCCACAGAGGAGACCACATGAGGTAGATGCACCCAAGAAATTGGCTCAAGAGACCAGAGTAATTATAATTTATTCTAAAAACGAGACAGAGGAGGGGGGAGGGAAATAAACGAACACGGAGCGGCCCTCCTAAGGGCCCCGGGCGCCGCCGCGGCCACGGCGGGCTGACAGACAGGGGGACAACGGAGGCATGATTCAGCGTCCCTGCGCCACGACACGGGTGGCCACCTAGGCACCGCGCTGGACCCTGTTAGAGTGAACCTTGTATTTAGAGAAGTACCCGTTTAGTGAGGAGCCCTGGATATGTATGTGTCACGGTGAGGGTCCTGGTCGTGCAGGCTGCTGCTGCTGATGCGGGGGGGAGGGTGGGGATGTGGGGGTGCGCACTGGGGGGGGAAAGGAGAGACAGAGAGAAAGAGAAATGTATTGAAATAGCACCATAGTCCTTCTTGCTATCCCCTCAGCCATCAGCACCAGCCCTTTAGCCGCCCTTGGTGCCTGGCCCCGAGGAAACACGGGGCCACACACACAGCAACGGAGGGCCAGTGCTAACAACAGATGGTCTGAAGGTGCTGGTGGTTCATGGAGTCAACACACACACGCACACACACACCCTCTCCCCCTCGGTCCTGGTGCACAGAGGACGTACACACACGCCCCCTCCATAAAGCATCACGTGTGCGTATGTGAATGTACTTTCCGTTTATTTATTTGCGTTTTTTTTGTTTTTGTTTACTTGTACTTAATGTGACGCACAACCATCGGTCGCCTGTCCACGCTGACAATTCCCGCGTCGCTTTGTGCCGCGCGGTCGCAGCTTCTCAAAGAAAACACGCAAATGCATTGAACAGGAAAAGTAACAAAGAAAACTTAGGTGAATGAGGGAGGACTTTCTGTCATCTGAGTGAAGCATGGGAACACGGCATTAGGCAAAGAGAGAGAGAAATAATGAGAGAAAGATAGATAGAAAGAAAGAAAGAGAGAGAGAATGCCCTACATGCCAAAATAACAATAAATGTGTATGTATACAGGTATATATCTATTTATATATATTTATGTATATAGCTATCTTCAGGGCAGCGTTGTTGGGGGCGTGGCTTGGAGCAAGACCCGCGCCCACCCCCATGGCAACGCTGCCGCTGCTGCTGCTGCTACGGGCCACAGAAAACAGGCCGCACGAAGCCTCCTCCCTGTTTGAGTCCCGTTCAAAACCCGTACGTTTAATAATAAAACCTGAACTGGAATTACCTGATGCCCGCCCAGTCCCCGCCTCTCGGCCGGGCAGGGAACGTGCCTGCATACGTGCGTCTGTTATCTAAGCCCTGCGGGGCCGAGCCGAGGCGTGACGGGGTGCGGCAGCGAGCGCTCGTCCGTCGCTTGTGACCGGCGCCGCGCGGACCAAAATGAAAACCTGTCCTCCACACGTAAAAGCGGCTAGCATGGTTTGGCAAAAAACGTCGAACGAAAACCTTCACTCTGTAAGCCACGGTAATAACGATGACACGGGTGACGGGGACAACACAGGTGGTAATAATAACGGTAGTAATAGGTAATGCTGATAATAATAACGGTAATTAATAATCGAAGCCTAGCCAAAGTCTACTTCACTAAAGACACTGGGCTCAAAGCACCTCGTATATAATGCTAGTAAATAAAATAGATTCTTTTTTTTGTCGTTTTTTTTGTTTTATAATGTCTTGCTTTGTTTTGTTTATCTTTACAGGTAGAGTCTTGAGGTATAAAGTTTGTGTGATCGTTCTCACGTATCGTCACGGGGGCCGCGGCGATCCCTGCGGCAGCATACTGTTGCAATATACTGGAAGAGAGAGAGGGAGGGGCGGGGAGGAGGTAGGGAGAGAAGCCGGTTTCTCTCTTGCACACGGAGACAAAACACGCCCTGACTTTGTCCCGCACTCGGGTCACAAAGCAGACGCGTCAACTTTGCATGTTTGTGGAAAAAAATCTTATCTCTTGATTTTCATCTGCTATTTTTTATCCCTGATGAGATTGTTTCAAGATTTCTTTTCTCACTGTACATGTGTGTGTGTATATATATATATGTGTGTATAAACATTTTCAGTTTCACTTCTCTCCTTTTGGGTCCTTTTTTCCTTGTTGCACACCTTTGATTAGCATTAATACCTGAAGAGTCAGAAAGTCACCCACACGACAACACGCAGCCAGAAGAATACAGTGTTCCATTTAGATGCACAACACAAAACACGGTCGGCCAGCCAAGCCTTTCTGTCACCAGGCAGGAGCGAGCCAGCGAGTGATAGAGACACCAAATATAAGATAAATGAGAGCGTAGGACAGAGAGGCCGAGAAATACAGAGACCCGTTCTAAAAGATCCGATGTTACAGCTTAAACTAATTCCCAGATTGGAATACATATGCCCTGTTGCTTCCTGAGTTTGTGCGCCGTAGAAAACGTTTCCTTTAAACAAAAGCACATTTTTTCCCCCGCCTCCCACCCTGCCCTGAGTCCCGCCCCCTAACCCCCCACCCATAGCTAACTGGAACACTGCATCCTTGTGCCTCGCCCCGCCATTGTAGTGTGCCGCCACACTCAATGTCTCTTCTCCGCTACTGTTTCCTCGTGTTGCTTCCTCTTCGGGAGGTCTGCCTCCCACGGCAAGCTGCCCCCTCGGCCCTCCTTGTTTCCTGTACAATGCATAGATCATTGGGAGGACACACGGCTTTCCTACACGGCCACGGGTCTGTCTGCCTGTCTGCCTGTGTGCCTGTGTGCCTGGGGGCGCTTTGCATAGCCACCGCTGCTTTGTCATTGAGGGGCAGTGGGAGGGGAGGGTTTGGGGTGGTGCGCCCCTGGTGGTGGTGTTGTGGTCCTAGTGGTGGTGGTGGTGGTGCAGGCTGCACCGGATGATGGTGTGATATAGGCCCGGCCATGGTGTGGCGGTGGTGGTGGTGGTGGTGGCGGGCACTGGGGATGCAGCCTTACTCCCACCACTAGTCTGACCACGGTTGGTGGAGGTGGTGAAGGGAAAGCTGGCTCTGCAGCAGCTGGGCAGCATTGTCCTGGCTCATCTGGTGGGTACCCATCTGCTGGTGCTGCTGATGGTGCTGCTGCTGCTGCTGCTGCTGTTGGTGGTGCTGCTGTGGGTGCTGCTGCTGCTGTTGGTTCTGCTGCTGTTGGTTCTGCTGCTGTTGGTTCTGCTGTGGGTTCTGCTGTGGGTTCTGCTGTGGGTTCTGCTGTGGGTTCTGCTGTTGCTGCTGCTGCAGCTGCTGTATGGTCTGTTGGAGGTAGTTCTGTTGAATCTGCTGCTGCCGCTGCATGCGTTCCTGGGACTGCTGGCGGCCCTTCTTGAGCTGGCTGATGCGCACGGCCAGGCGGCGCGACTGGTCAAAGTACAGCTTGCGCAGCTGTTTCATTACCTCGGTGGCCTTGTTGAAGTTGATGGCCTGGTCGTGGGTGATCCCAGACAGCTCTGCCATCTCTATCAGAAAATTTTCCCCTGCATTGTTACTGCCACCACCCCCAACCCCCTCCTGCCCCCCCTCCCCCCGCTCCTGTACCACGTGCTGGCCCGGCTGGTGGCTGGGCGTCAGCTGGTTCTCTGCGCGGCACACCTTGGCCACGGTGCCGGGCTGGGCCAGCTCCAGCAGGATGACCTGGTGCATGTAGCCAGCCAGCTGGGTCCTCAGGGAGTCTATGCTCTCGAAGGTCTCGATGAGGCGCGACGTGGCCCTCTGACGCTTGCTGGAGCCTCCCATGGTGGTGTAATTCTGCGTGGCGTTGCGGCAGTAGCTCCACTCCTTTCCTACGGAGCGGAGCAGCTGGAAGTGCGGCGTGGACTCCAGCCCCGTATAGCAGCTCAGCAGCGGCGCCGGCTCAGTGAGCTGCAAGCATTCTTCCAAAAAGCGTCTGATGAGTCCGCCCACGGGGTGCGGGGGGGTGCGACAGAGCCCTGGGGAAGAGACACACAGCGGCATCAGCGCGCGCGGCCGCGGGGGGGACTGCTGGGGGGGGCTGCCCCCTCCGCGGCCACAAACGGAACCACAGGGAATGATGCAAGAACACTTGTTGGAAGAATGCTTGCGCCATAAACAACAACTTTCAGTGACGCCCTGACTGAACTCTCTTTCCGGGAACAGTCCGCCTTGGCTTTGTCACTCTCTAAGACAAGACGAGGCTCTCCCTCTGTGAGACAAGTTACATAACGCTGGCAGAGAGTATCCCTGAAGACACTCCCCGCCGGTTAATGGCAAGGACACTAGCGTCCGCTGTTTTTCACTGGTTCAGGCTGTTATGTCACAAACATTCTACAAACATGGTCATCGAAGGGTTGGTGTGTGAGGCAGACCATGCACCTAACTCTCTTAATGATACTGTGACAAGTCCTCAACACAAGCAGGAGACACAATGACCACAAGACTAGGGTGCAGGGTTAGTGAGGACTACAGGCACGCACACGCACACACACACACACGCACATTCATACCTGTGAGTGCAAAGACTCACACACACACACACAGAGGCAACACTACAGTCTTCTAATCACTACAGTGCCACACTACAGCACCTCTGGCACCTGTGCTTCCTCAGGTGGACTACAAGGCAGGCAGGTGCTACTTAGGGCTGACTTAGTGATCTATCTAAAGGCTGTCTATGCAAAGGCTCCTGAAGGATGCTGCTGCTCACTTGCTGGTGAAAACATCAAACGTATTTCCATCGTTTTCTTTCTCCTCATGAGACAGGCCTTTGCAGCTCCTCCTCCCCTCCATGTGTTGCCCTACCCCTCCTCCCCACTTACCTCCACCCCTCCACTCCCCACACCCACCCCACGGCAGGCTGTCACCACACCAACCACATGTTAATCTTTCCTCTCCAATCTTCATCAAGACTGGAAGCATCTACACAAAAACATGTGTGTGTGTGTACATCTTGAATCACTTGACAGGACCCTCCCCGCCTGTCTGCTCTCCAAACACTGTATGTACACTGATAAAACTGAGTGGCATGCACCGCCAAGGGTTTCCAGGGGGGAGGGGCAAGGCAACACCTGAGCCACTGTGATTCAAGTGTTGGCAATGACAACATCACTAGTTTTACGTCTTTGTTTTGCATCAGGAAACCTTGCCTCTCCACTGGAAACCCTTGACAAAATGACAACAGAGAAAGCAACAATGAGCAGAGGACTGAAGCCATGACCAAATGTGGTGAGGGAGAGGGAGTGAACGTAATGACATGGGATAAAAATAAGATTAAAAAAAAAGAAATAAAAACATGTAGAATAAAACCAGAGGGAAAAAAAAGTATGAGACAAGGAGGCCGGTGTTTGATGGGAAAAAAATAATAAATGATAAATGAGAAGCGGCGGCATGGGACGAGGGAAAAGAACAAGTCTGTTATCTACTCACCATCTTGTGTCTTGACTTGGGGCGGTGGAACGTAGGATGGTAATAGCGGCCCTGGTGGTGGGGGGACGCTGGGGGGGGCCGGCTGCTGCGACTGTTGGGAGGAGGAGGCCGACCCGCCTTCTCTCATGTAGGCTTCGGGCACGAAAGCGTCATTGTCGCCTCCTGCGGGAACACAAGGCAGGTTGGGGTGTGGGTGGGCACATGGGGGCAACTATTCTAATTAACTAAAGGAAGGAAAAGAAGAAGGAAAGAAGGAAGAAGAAGGAAGGAAAGGAAGAAAGAAGAATATAAGGATAATGATGATTTCCTACTTTTAACGCACTTTGATATTGGGACAACTATTCTACTTAACTATGGAAATATAAATAAAGATAATTTCCTACTTTTAACGTATTTTGATATTGGGTCAACTACTTTACTTCACTAAGGAAATAAAAATAAAGACAATTTCCTACTTTTAACAAGCTTCGACCTTGGATCAACTATTCAAATTTACTAAGGAAGGGAAACAAATATGACGATTTCCTACTATTAACGTACTTCTATTCTAGCTTTTTTTCTTCTCTTTTTCCTGTTTATTCCCCACCACTACAAGACATTTTCCTGTTTAGTCCCCACCACTACAAGACATTTTCCTGTTTAGTCCCCACCACTACAAGACATTTTCCTGTTTAGTCCCCACCACTACAAGACATTTTCCTGTTTAGTCCCCACCACTACAAGACATTTTCCTGTTTAGTCCCCACCACTACAAGACATTTTCCTGTTTAGTCCCCACCACTACAAGACATTTTCCTGTTTAGTAGTCCCCACCACTACAAGACATTTTCCTGTTTAGTCCCCACCACTACAAGACATTTTCCTGTTTAGTCCCCACCACTACAAGACATTTTCCTGTTTAGTCCCCACCACTACAAGACATTTTCCTGTTTAGTCCCCACCACTACAAGACATTTTCCTGTTTAGTCCCCACCACTACAAGACATTTTCCTGTTTAGTCCCCACCACTACAAGACATTTTCCTGTTTAGTCCCCACCACTACAAGACATTTTCCTGTTTAGTCCCCACCACTACAAGACATTTTCCTGTTTAGTCCCCACCACTACAGACATTTTCCTGTTTAGTCCCCACCACTACAAGACATTTTCCTGTTTAGTCCCCACCACTACAAGACATTTTCCTGTTTAGTCCCCACCACTACAAGACATTTTTCCTGTTTAGTCCCCACCACTACAAGACATTTTCCTGTTTAGTCCCCACCACTACAAGACATTTTCCTGTTTAGTCCCCACCACTACAAGACATTTTCCTGTTTAGTCCCCACCACTACAAGACATTTTCCTGTTTAGTCCCCACCACTACAAGACATTTTCCTGTTTAGTCCCCACCACTACAAGACATTTTCCTGTTTAGTCCCCACCACTACAAGACATTTTCCTGTTTAGTCCCCACCACTACAAGACATTTTCCTGTTTAGTCCCCACCACTACAAGACATTTTCCTGTTTAGTCCCCACCACTACAAGACATTTTCCTGTTTAGTCCCCACCACTACAAGACATTTTCCTGTTTAGTCCCCACCACTACAAGACATTTTCCTGTTTAGTCCCCACCACTACAAGACATTTTCCTGTTTAGTCCCCACCACTACAAGACATTTTCCTGTTTAGTCCCCACCACTACAAGACATTTTCCTGTTTAGTCCCCACCACTACAAGACATTTTCCTGTTTAGTCCCCACCACTACAAGACATTTTCCTGTTTAGTCCCCACCACTACAAGACATTTTCCTGTTTAGTCCCCACCCACTACAAGACATTTTCCTGTTTAGTCCCCACCACTACAAGACATTTTCCTGTTTAGTCCCCACCACTACAAGACATTTTCCTGTTTAGTCTCCACCACTACAAGACATTTTCCTGTTTAGTCCCCACCACTACAAGACATTTTCCTGTTTATTCCCCACCACTACAAGACATTTCCTCCTGTTTAGTCCCCACCACTACAAGACAGACAGACAGACAAACCAAGCGCCTATACTTCCTTCCCCATAAGAAGTATAGACGCTTGGAGTGGCCAAGAAGAAGAGGTGATAGTGGCAAAAGAGTGTTATCAAATTAAGGAAACCTGGATAAATAGAGACATGGAGACAGAACCACACGACTATAACACATGCCCTGAACGCTACAAGGTGACTACATCTACCTATCTGCCTCAACACATTCACTGATGCATGTTCTAGTAGTACGTAACACAAGATAGTCCAAGCCCAACTCTATTAACTCTGTTAGGTACAAGACTACTCTCCTCTTCCTGTAATAAACCATCGCTGTCTCACACCCTTCCTAGTAATGCAATAACCTGTGCATTGCTACTCAACTAGAGGTAAAGCAATACAGTACAGTAACACCAGCAGTCAAACCCAACACACACCAGCAGACAAACCCAACACACACCAGCAGCCAAACCCAACACACACCAGCAGCCAAACCCAACACACACCAGCAGCCAAACCCAACACACACCAGCAGTCAAACCCAACACACACCAGCAGTCAAACCCAACACACCAGCAGCCAAACCCAACACACACCAGCAGCCAAACCCAACACACACCAGCAGCCAAACCCAACACACACCAGCAGTCAAACCCAACACACACCAGCAGTCAAACCCAACACACACCAGCAGCCAAACCCAACACACACCAGCAGTCAAACCCAACACACACCAGCAGCCAAACCCAACACACACCAGCAGTCAAACCCAACACACACCAGCAGTCAAACCCAACACACACCAGCAGTCAAACCCAACACACCAGCAGTCAAACCCAACACACACCAGCAGCCAAACCCAACACACACCAGCAGTCAAACCCAACACACACCAGCAGTCAAACCCAACACACACCAGCAGTCAAACCCAACACACCAGCAGTCAAACCCAACACACCAGCAGCCAAACCCAACACACACCAGCAGTCAAACCCAACACACACCAGCAGTCAAACCCAACACACACCAGCAGTCAAACCCAACACACAGCAGTCAAACCAACACACACCCAGTCAACCCAACACACACCAGCAGTCAAACCCAACACACACCAGCAGTCCAAACCCAACACACACCAGCAGTCAAACCCAACACACACCAGCAGTCAAACCCAACACACACCAGCAGCCAAACCCAACACACACCAGCAGTCAAACCCAACACACACCAGCAGCCAAACCCACACCACAGTACCACATTGACTCATCGCACTGGCTAATTTTTTTGTTTCCCAAGTTGAAGTCTATATCGCATGTCGGCTATCTTCTTGCCTTTGGTTTACATACTACTGTTTGATTTATATTTTGGTACCAGGGACTATTACAATGTTCTGAGAGGCTGGAGGTCTATCATATTGTTATTTTATCGTATCATATTGTATTGTTATTGTTGCTTCTTCTTTTTTTTGTCTATGCCTCTGGGCGATATTATTATTATTATTATTATTATTATATTGCATCTTTGATTGAAAAAACACCATGTCACATCTAGACATTGTGTTTGATCTATTTTATCAATGATATTATGTGTAATTTTTAATGCTGTTGTCGATAAATATCTACAAAAATATCTATCAGTGTGACCGAGCCTCTGCCTGTGACCCAAACCACCACCACACACACAATGGAACACCTGCCTTCACTCACACCAGTGTATGTATAACACCTTGACACACACCACGGAGGAACCTACACCATCCAATGATTGATGTAGTTCGGTTATGTTTGTATACACACTTCAATACACCAATACAGGTTGAAGTTCCCAAACTCGGCATCCCAAGACTCGGCAACACCCAAAACTCGGCTATGGTTCCGGATTTTCCAAAACACGGCAGAACACCCAAAACCCGGCGCGTAGTTGCCGGGTCGGCCGCTGGGTGCCACCACACTAGGCCGCTTGGTTTCTCCCGCCGATTTGTTTGTTGTTATTGTTCAGTGGTGTTGTGACTGTAGAGTTGTGTACACTGTTATTTTGTGTACTTCTACAGGTCTGTTATTGGTATTATGGCTCCCAAACGTCCAGGAACACCTACTGATTTTTTTCATGTGATTTTCATGCTTTTTCCCCCCTTAATATATCTACGTTCTAAAAGTCGGAAAATTCCATTACTCGGCTCGGCGCTGGTCCCGAGGTTGCCGAGTTTGGGAACTTCACCTGTACTCCAGTGTTTAGGCCCCTCCCGCATACACTGTCCTTGAACCTACTACCACCATGAAGGATCGTATTCGGTACACTGTGTTTGTTTGTGTGTATCACAGTTCAGTGCATCATACCACCTTCTATCACAAGCTTCCACACCTCATAACTACCATTACCATCATGCTGAAAGGCTTGCCCTGTGTGTGTGTATAGCAATAAGCCTGAGAACACCTCACAACACTGCACAGCACATTCTCATCACTAATATGATGTAATGCCTGCCTTCAGAGGTGTATGATGTACAAGTTAGCCTCTTGGTTCTCCTGGCAGATGGAGTATCCTTGAATAATGATAAAGTTTTTGTTGTTCCTCAGGCTGCCTGACTGAACACCCCCTAGCTCCTAAGATGGGACATGGTCTGGAACGGCCGGGCTTTCCCACGGGGCCTTCATGGAGGGGGGGTGTTTTCCCACGGGGCCTTCATGGAGGGTGTGTTTTCCCACGGGGCCTTCATGGAGGGTTGGCGTGTGTAATTATGTCCAGTGTAATTATGTGTAATAAATATCAGCATAGTTTACCTTTCTTCTTCTTTCTGTTTGACATCAAGATTTTCCCACACTATCTTATGAGGTTAGACAGCCGATGATAAGCTTCCAACAATCTCTATCCATGGCCTCAACCTCTTCCATAACCAATCCGACCAATGCAGTCTCCCATAATATATTTGATAATGTGGTATAGTAGGGGGAGAGTGGGGCAGGTTGCATCGAGGGTAGGTTGCATCATTGCCTCTTAACTCGCATTAACTTTCTTTATTATTATTATTATTGTTGTAGTTGTAGTAGTAGTAGTTTATAGTAGTAGTAGTAGTAGTAGTAGTAGTAGTAGTAGTAGTAGTAGTAGTAGTAGTAGTAGTAGTATTAAGACGATGTACGTGTGATAACATGCGAGTTAGAGGCAATGATGCAACCTGCCCTCGATGCAACCTGCCCCGCTCTCCCCTACGGTAGGAAAACCACTAAAGGTGTCGGCAATGTTACTCCTTGGCACAAACTTTACACCCAGGAAGGTAACCATTGCTGCACGGACACTCTTGCCTCCACACTTACTAGCTCCAGTATGCAACATGGCCACATTGGGATATACAGTAAAACCTCTCGTATTCGGACCCTCATTATTCGGACTTTGACTTTATTCGGACCTCCTTTTTTTTTTTTTTTTTTTTTTTTTTTTTTTTCTTTAGAGGTCGAAATTTCCCAACTATATATTCACCTAGTATTTTTTTTTTTTTTTTTTTTTTTTAAGGGGTCGAAATTTCCCAGCTATATATTTTCCCACCTAGATTATTTTTTTTTTTTTTTTTTTTTTTTTTTTCATATCCCCCCATTATTCGGATCCTTGCATTACTCGGACCACTCCTTGGCCCAATTAGTCCGCATATGATAGGGTTTACTGTATAGTTCTAACCCATCAAACAAACACAAGACAACCACCACTCTTCCTCTTATCAAGCCATTAACTCAAAAAAAAATTTGATTACTATTATTTTTTATACTTTCAATTTTGAGGTTTCTATCCTTATTCATGTTCTAAGACTGGTTTTGTAGTGACTGTTTATTCCGCTGTCTGGTAAAGCGACTGGTTGTCATCCATTCATCACCACAAGGACCAGTTACTATGTCATCAGAGCCCCTACCTGATCCCACCCTCCTATGTTAACGAAGGGATTCTCTCTTACCATTTTCATGTCCTTTTTTATCTCCTACACAACCTTCCTTAATATTCTACTTAATCACATAAGAAAATAAGGAAGCTACAAGAGGCCGCGAGACCTACACGTGGTAGTTCCTGTTACTTAACACTACCTACATCCACCTATCATCCCCATCCGTGAATTTATCCAGCCTCCTTTTAAAACTCTCTAATGACTCTGCACTAACTACCTGTCTACTGAGTCCATGCCAATCATTTACCACCCTATTTGTGAACCAGTTTTTCCCTATTTACTTTTACTTCCTTCATGACATATTTCACCAAACTAAAACCTATGACAAAATGGTCCCGTCCTGTGTATGCTCTGGCTCTTTTTTGCCCCCCCCCCTCACCCCACACACTTACGTACATAATAAAGCAAATACAGTAAAACCTCTCGTATTCGGACCCTCATTATTCGGACTTTGACATTATTCGGACCTCCTTTTTTTTTTTTTTTTTTTTTTTTTTTTTTTAGGGGTCGAAATTTCCTAGCTATAATATATACACCTATAATTTTTTTTTTTTTTTTTTTTTTAGGGGTCGAAATTTCCTAGCTATAATATATACACCAATTTGTTTTTTTTTTTTTTTTAGGGGTCGAAAATTCCTAGCTATAATATATACACCTATAATTTTTTTTTTTTTTTTTTTTAGGGGTCGAAATTTCCTAGCTATACTATATACACCTGGATTTATTTATTTATTATTATTTTTTTTTTTTTTTACACTTATCCCCCCCATTATTCGGATCCTTGCATTACTCGGACCACTCCTTGGCCCAATTAGTCCGAATATGAGAGGTTTTACTGTACCTTCGTGCTCCGTATTTGTCGTATCCGTGAGTTTATCGAAGCAAAGGTTGACCATGACTATATTCACAACCTGACTGCATTCAAGTTTTCATATATAAATTGATCAATAGTACACGGTATGTAATCACTTGGTATAAGAAAATATTAGGAAAGAAAGAGAAAGAAACTAAAAGACAGAATAAGAGAAGACAACTAACTAAAGACCCAGACAGCAAGAAGAAACACGTCAGGGAGTGCCGATGAAAAAGGCCAGACTCCCGACCCTCAACTGTACTGAACTGAAAGGCCAGACTCCCGACCCTCAACTGTACTGAACTGAAAGCCAGACTCCCGACCCTCCAACTGTACTGAACTGAAGGCCAGACTCCCGACCTCAACTGTACTGAACTGAAAGGCCAGACTCCCGACCTCAACTGTACTGAACTGAAAGGCCAGACTCCCGACCCTCACTGGTACTGAACTGAAAGGCCAGACTCCCGACCTCAACTGTATTGAACTGAAAGGCCAGACTCCCGACCCTCAACTGAACTGAACTGAAAGGCCAGACTCCCGACCCACAACTGAACTGAACTGAAAGGCCAGACTCCCGACCCTCAACTGAACTGAACTGAAAGGCCAGACTCCCGACCCTCAACTGTATTGAACTGAAAGGCCAGACTCCCGACCCTCAACTGAACTGAACTGAAAGGCCAGACTCCCGACCCTCAACTGAACTGAACTGAAAGGCCAGACTCCCGACCCTCAACTGTACTGAACTGAAAGGCCAGACTCCCGACCCTCAACTGTACTGAACTGAAAGGCCAGACTCCCGACCCTCAACTGAACTGAACTGAATTGCCAGACTCCCGACCCTCAACTGTACTGAACTGAAAGGCCAGACTCCCGATCCTCAACTGTACTGAACTGAAAGGCCAGACTCCCGACCCACAACTGTACTGAACTGAAAGGCCAGACTCCCGACCCACAACTGTACTGAACTGAAAGGCCTGACTCCAGACCCTCAACTGTACTGAACTGAAAGGCCTGACTCCCGACCCTCAACTGTACTGAACTGAAAGGCCTGACTCCAGACCCTCAACTGTACTGAACTGAAAGGCCAGACTCCCGACCCACAACTGAACTGAACTGAAAGGCCAGACTCCCGACCCTCAACTGAACTGAAAGGCCAGACTCCCGACCAACAACTGTACTGAACTGAAAGGCCTGACTCCAGACCCACAACTGTACTGAACTGAAAGGCCAGACTCCCGACCCACAACTGTACTGAACTGAAAGGCCAGACTCCAGACCAACAACTGTACTGAACTGAAAGACCAGACTCCCGACCCACAACTGAACTGAACTGAAAGGCCAGACTCCCGACCCACAACTGTACTGAACTGAAAGGCCAGACTCCCGACCAACAACTGAACTGAACTGAAAGGCCAGACTCCCGACCCACAACTGTACTGAACTGAAAGGCCAGACTCCCGACCCACAACTGAACTGAACTGAAAGGCCAGACTCCCGACCAACAACTGAACTGAACTGAAAGGCCAGACTCCCGACCCACAACTGTACTGAACTGAAAGGCCAGACTCCCGACCCACAACTGTACTGAACTGAAAGGCCAGACTCCCGACCCTCAACTGTACTGAACTGAAAGGTCAGACTCCAGACCCTCAACTGTACTGAACTGAAAGGCCAGACTCCCGACCAATAACTGAACTGAACAGAAAGGCCAGACTCCCGACCAACAACTGTACTGAACTGAAAGGCCTGACTCCAGACCCTCAACTGTACTGAACTGAAAGACCAGACTGCCGACCCTCAACTGTACTGAACTGAAAGGCCTGACTCCCGACCAACAACTGTACTGAACTGAAAGGCCAGACTCCCGACCCACAACTGTACTGAACTGAAAGGCCTGACTCCCTACCAACAACTGTACTGAACTGAAAGGCCAGACTCCCGACCCACAACTGAACTGAACTGAAAGCCAGACTCCCGACCCACAACTGTACTGAACTGAAAGGCCAGACTCCCGACCCACAACTGTACTGAACTGAAAGGCCAGACTGCCGACCCTCAACTGTACTGAACTGAAAGGCCTGACTCCAGACCCTCAACTGTACTGAACTGAATTGCCTGACTCCAGACCCTCAACTGTACTGAACTGAAAGGCCAGACTCCCGACCAACAACTGTACTGAACTGAAAGGCCAGACTCCCGACCAACAACTGTACTGAACTGAAAGGCCAGACTCCCGACCCACAACTGAACTGAACTGAAAGGCCAGACTCCCGACCACAACTGTACTGAACTGAAAGGCCAGACTCCCGACCAACAACTGTACTGAACTGAAAGGCCAGACTCCCGACCCACAACTGTACTGAACTGAAAGGCCAGACTGCCGACCCTCAACTGTACTGAACTGAAAGGCCTGACTCCAGACCCTCAACTGTACTGAACTGAATTGCCTGACTCCAGACCCTCAACTGTACTGAACTGAAAGGCCAGACTCCCGACCCTCAACTGAACTGAACTGAAAGGCCAGACTCCCGACCAACAACTGTACTGAACTGAAAGGCCAGACTCCCGACCTACAACTGAACTGAACTGAAAGGCCAGACTCCCGACCCACAACTGAACTGAAAGGCCAGACTCCGACCCTCAACTGTACTGAACTGAAAGGCCAGACTGCCGACCCTCAACTGTATTGAACTGAAAGGCCTGACTCCAGACCCTCAACTGTACTGAACTGAAAGGCCAGACTCCCGACCAACAACTGAACTGAACTGAACTGAAAGACCAGACTCCAGACCAACAACTGTACTGAACTGAAAGGCCTGACTCCAGACCCTCAACTGTACTGAACTGAAAGGCCAGACTCCCGACCCACAACTGTACTGAACTGAAAGGCCAGACTGCCGACCCTCAACTGTACTGAACTGAAAGGCCAGACTGCCGACCCTCAACTGTACTGAACTGAAAGGCCAGACTCCCGACCCACAACTGTACTGAACTGAAAGGCCAGACTGCCGACCCTCAACTGTACTGAACTGAAAGGCCAGACTCCCGACCAACAACTGTACTGAACTGAAAGGCCAGACTCCCGACCAATAACTGAACTGAACAGAAAGGCCAGACTCCCGACCCTCAACTGTACTGAACTGAAAGACCAGACTCCCGACCCACAACTGTACTGAACTGAAAGGCCTGAGTCCAGACCAACAACTGTACTGAACTGAAAGGCCAGACTCCCGACCCACAACTGTACTGAACTGAACTACTAAAGCTATTCCGTCACTTCATATTCATTAAACCTCTGCATATTTTAGAGCTTATAAATCTGTCTTCCTTGAACTGCCGTGAAACAAATGCAAATAAGACAAAGCAAATGCATAGACACATTCACTAAATAGAGTATGAAAATAAAGGCAAAGGAAATGCAAAAAATGGACACAGGTAAATCTCTATCGGTAAAAATAAAAATAAAAATAAAATAATAACAATAACAATAATAATAATACATAAACAAGAAGCATAATACTACAACCTGCTACATCCCTCCACCTCCACCACCACCACCTCCACCTTCTCCATCCCCCCTTCTCCTCCTCCACCACCACCCCCACCTTCTCCCCCTCCACCACCACCACCTGCTACACCACCACCCCCATCTTCTCCATCCCCTTCTCCTCCTCCACCACCACCACCCCAGCACACACACCCACTCCTCACCTTCATAAGTGGAGTCTGTGCTCTCCTCCACCACCACCACCCCCCACCTTCTCCATCCCCCCTTCTCCCCTCCTCCTCCTCCTCCTCCTCCACCACCCCACCACCACCACCACCACCACCACCACCCACACCCACTCCTCACCTTCATAAGTGGAGTCTGTGCTCTCCTTCAGCTCCACCATCTCCTGCTTGACCGGGATCATCTCAGAGTCCGAGTCGTTGCCCGAGAGCCGGCTGTCGTCGTTGGGGGTGCGCGGCTCCTGGCACGGCTGGTGGACATCGATGGAGAGCCGGGGACGCTTGGGACTGACCGAGTCGGCCTCGCACGACTCCGGGGGGCGAGGGGATGACGACCTCAGAACTCGCTGCTGTAAGGGAAGCAAGGGACGCAGGGTCAAGGGTGGGAAGTGTGTGTGTATTCACCTAGTTGTGTTTTACCTATAGTCTATTTTTTTTAACGAGGCCAAAATCCTGCCCCCTTGCTGCTTACTGACTGATATTTGATGCCAGGAGAAGGGAATACTACAGTTCTTCATAATTACAGTTGTATTTTATCATAGTTAACCCTATTATCAGGTAAACATAGGCATCATTTTAAGCATGAGACCTTAAATAGCATGGAATTTTTGCCTTGTTAAAAAAATAGACTATAGTTGTGTTTTACAGGGCCTGAGCTACTCTCGTGGGGTTCTGTCTCAGTCTCCGTATCTACATTTATGCAGTTTTTATGTGTTATTTATGGTTCATGTCCTTCAGATCACTACTACTACTACTACTTCATAAACTTTGGAAATTAATACAGCCTCTACTGCTAATCTACTAAGGGTGAGGGGTGACACACGTACCTTCTCACTGTCCTCTGCCAAGCCCCGGATCTTGAGCATCTCCGCAGTTTTCAGGAACCTCGCCAAGTTTTCCTGATGCACGTTGACTTCCCCTTGATAGATAAACCTCAGCAGCTTCTCTAGGTCGGCAAAGCGGACCTCCGGCGGCAGTATGACAATGGGGTGCTGGCATGGGTTGGCCTGGGGGGGAGACGGGGGCATGGGGTGAGTGGTGATGGGACGGAGGGAGGTGTGTGTGTGTGTGTGACAATGGGGTGCTGGCATGGGTTGGCCTGGGGGGGAGACGGGGGCATGGGGTGAGTGGGGATGGGACGGAGGGAGGTGTGTGTGTGTGACAATGGGGTGCTGGCATGGGTTGGCCTGGGGGGGAGACGGGGGCATGGGGTGAGTGGTGATGGAGGGAGGTGTGTGTGATGATGACCTGGTCTAACCCTGTGATTGTTAGGTCTTTGCCTCACCTCCCTGTGTCTGTATCTTGAAGCATCACTATCACAACCCCTTGAGACCCAGAACGTAATTTCCATTGTTATTTGGGTACCATTAGACGATTTTTAATGAATATAAACAATGTTTTTATAGATATGACCTGTTTAGTATCCTTGTCTACTAACTAATTTGGTGTATTTAGTTAGTTTTCGTAATTTTATGGCTCGACAACATACAATTTTTTATAGCCAAGGAAAGAGATCTGGGCGTGAAGGGGTTACTGTTGCTCCCATGCCCACTACTTCCTGTCTTGTGTGTTTCAGTGTTTCAATCTTCATACAAACTGGCATTCTCCCAGAAAAGAAGGGTGAAAAAATATACTGCTTTTGTTTTCATGGGGAAGTGATATGAATAACCACCACGCCACAATGAACCCATGCAGCAAGTGAAGTTTAGAACATAAGAAAATAAGGAAGCTACAAGAGGCCGTGAGACCTACACGTGGTAGTTCCTGTTACTTAACACTACCTACATCCACCTTTCATCCCCATCCATGAAATTATCCAGCCTCCTTTTAAAGCTCCCTAATGACTCCGTACTAACTACCTGTCTACTGAGTCCATTCCAATCATTTACCACCCTATTTGTACCAAGTTTGAACACAGGGACATATCAAGGAACAAAGTCTCTACCACTGAGCTACCCAGACAGGTGAAACATTACTTGGAAAATTATTACTGGGAAAATTATGATTGTACAGTAAAACCTCTCGTATTCGGACCCTCATTATTCGGACTTTGACATTCGAACTTTTTTTTTTTTTTTTTTTTTTTTTTTTTTAGGGGTCGAAATTAACTTCTTCTTTTTTTTTTTTTTATGGGTCGAAATTTCCTAGCTATATAATATACACCTAATTTTTTTTTTTTTTTTTTTTTTTTTTATTTTTTTTTTTTTTTTTTACATATATATAATCCCCCCATTATTAGGATCCTTGCATTACTCGGACCACTCCTTGGCCCAATTAGTCCGAATATGAGAGGTTTTACTGTATATGAATAGCTACAAACACAAAACATAAGAAAACAGTATGATAAAGATCTATAAACCAGGCTTCCCTTCTGGTGAAACTGAACGCTTGTATCTTTTTTTTTTTTCAAGTTATATGTACACAGCACGCCAAAGCATTGTTCGCGACATCATAACACAGCGCTTCCATACGGGAATTCAGAAAATGTACTCTATGGCAGCCTACTGACTTCCGAGAGAGATATCTTACATATGGCAGCTTGTTTAAAGCATGGGCAGTCCATCAAGACCATTGAGGAATGTTCAGATGCCACTTGTCAATTATAGACGAAGCATTTTAAAAAGTATCGCCTTCCTTCCCGCGAGTAATTTGAACAGACGCGCATTGGTATAACTATCATTATTTTCATAATGAGTGGCAAGAAAGACCTAACAAAGGAGCAAATTAAAGTTATTGTATCTCTACACAAGGCAGAGAGGCCAGTGGAAGAAATATCAAGGATTGTGGATGTTACGAGGAGATGTGTGCATAAGTGGGTGGAGAGTTTCACGGTGGGTTGGCGGTGTCGCGGCAGCCGCGACACCAGAACATTATAAGTGGCCAGGGCGAGGATGTAAAAGTCATATCGCAATATTTTCTTGCTCTTAATTGAGGATGGACATCCACTTGACGTTTCATGACATTTAGGGTGCTTGCAGATGTTTTACATCCTCGCCCTGGCCACTTATAATATTCTGGTGTCGCGGCTGTCGCGACGGTGCAACCCACAGTGAAACTTTCCACCCACTTATGCACACATCTCCTCGTAACATCCACAATCCTTGATATTTCTTCCACTGGCCTCTCTGCCTTGTGTAGAGATACAATAACTTTAATTTGCTCCTTTGTTAGGTCTTTCTTGCCACTCATTATGAAAATAATGATAGTTATACCAATGCGCGTCTGTTCAAATTACTCGCGGGAAGGAAGGCGATACTTTTTAAAATGCTTCGTCTATAATTGACAAGTGGCATCTGAACATTCCTCAACGGTCTTGATGGACTGCCCATGCTTTAAACAAGCTGCCATATGTAAGATATCTCTCTCGGAAGTCAGTAGGCTGCCATAGAGTACATTTTCTGAATTCCCGTATGGAAGCGCTGTGTTATGATGTCGCGAACAATGCTTTGGCGTGCTGTGTAGCTACAGTCCTAGCTAGTCAGCCTCCTCGTCTTGAAAAAGTAAAATAGGTAATTGGTGGTTCTGTTAATGAACTTCCAAATACCAAGTAAATTCTGGGTTTAGTGCTATCCTACATTTTTTGGAGAAGGCCTTAGGTGTAAAATAAATAGGAAAATAGGAAATAATGACTGGATAACGGGGAAAAAAAGGAAATACTGACTGGATAACGGGGAAAAAAAGGAGTGACTGGATAACAGGAAAAAAAAGGAAATACTGACTGGATAACAGGAAAAAAAAGGAGTGACTGGATAACAGGAATAAAAAGGAAATACTGACTGGATAACAGGAAAAAAAGGAAATTCTGACTGGATAACGGGGAAAAAAAGGAAATACTGACTGGATAACAGGAAAAAAAAAGGAAATACTGACTGGATAACAGGAAAAAAAGGAAATACTGACTGGATAACAGGAAAAAAAAGGACATTCTGACTGGATAAAAGGAATAAAAAAGGAAATACTGACTGGATAAAAGGAAAAAAAGGAAATACTGACTGGATAACAGGAAAAAAAGGAAATACTGACTGGATAACGGAAAAAAAAGGAGTGACTGGATAACAGGAAAAAAAAGGAAATACTGACTGGATAACAGGAAAAAAAGGAAATACTGACTGGATAACAGGAAAAAAAAGGAAATAGTGACTGGATAACAGGAAAAAAAGGAAATACTGACTGGATAACAGGAAAAAAAAGGAGTGACTGGATAACAGGAAAAAAAAGGAAATTCTGACTGGATAACAGGAAAAAAAAGGAAATTCTGACTGGATAACAGGAAAAAAAAGGAGTGACTGGATAACAGGAATAAAAAAGGAAATTCTGACTGGATAAAAGGGAAAAAAAGGAAATACTGACTGGATAAAAGGAAAAAAAAAGAAATACTGACTGGATAACAGGAAAAAAAAAGGAAATACTGACTGGATAACAGGAAAAAAAAGGAAATCTGACTGGATAACAGGAAAAAAAAAGGAAATACTGACTGGATAACAGGAAAAAAAGGAAATTCTGACTGGATAAGGTTCAATAAAGGATATCAATAAACGGGGTGCAGTCAGTTCGTACACAAGTTGTTTCGTACACCAGTAGATTCGTAACCTAAAAGTTGTTTCATAGTCTATATGAAAACATAGTAGTTTCGTACACTCAGCTCAGAGTTGAACTTACTTACTAGTTACGAAACGACACCAGGTATGTACGAAAAAACTCAAAATCAGTGTACGAAACAACTAACAAAACCTGGGTACGAAACAACTTGTGTACGAAACTGCTTGTAACCCAATAAACAGATCAATAAACTGCCGTGAATCCTTTCTATCACCTCTACCCCATCCCTTCACAATTCCTCTTATATATCATTACCTATTTAGCACATAAGATTCTTCTCTTTCTGTAGTATTAAGTATCAGTAACTTGTATAAGCTATAAGTCCTGCCTGGATAAAAAAAGATAATTATTACTATTATTATTATCTCGTTCTCCCTTCCCTCACTACCCCACCCCACCCTTCCCTTTCCCCAACCACAACCCTCCCACCCCTATACCTCTACCCCTTCTCCCACACCCTCTCTCCACCCCACACCCTCTCTCCACCCTCCTCCCCACACCACACCCCTTCCTCCCACACCCTCTCTCCACCTTCCTCCCCACCCCACACCCTCTCTCCACCCTCCTCCCCACCCCACACCCCTCCTGACCCTAACCTTCCAGTCATCTACTCCTTCCTTCTACCCTTCCCTACTACTTCCTTCTAGACAGGTAATTAGTGCGGAGTCATGAGGGAGCATTAAAAGGAGGCTAGACAATTTCATGGATGGGGATGAAAGGTGGATGTAGGTAGTGTTAAGTAACAGGAACTAACACGTGTAGGTCTCCCAGCCTCTTGTAGCTTCCTTATTTTGTTGTTCTTATGTACCCCTCCAGTTATCCTGTTCTCTCCCCCCATGCACCCCCGTCCCTTGGGCCTACCTTGAGCAGGTCTCTGAAGAACACGGAGCAGGCTGAGAGCAGCATCTTGTGGGCCTTGAGGAACTGTCCCTCGCACGCCAGGGTCACGTCCACAAAGTCCTGGTCGTTCTTGAAGCCGTCCAGCGCCGTCACCAGGCTGGAGTGGAAGTTGTTCCAGCGCAGACAGAACTCCTGCGCGTTGGTCGTCATCCCGCTCGAGTCCTCCATCGTGGTGGTTGTTGTTGTGGCGGCAGCAGCGGCGTTGGTGGTGGGGCTAATGGTGGGGAGAGAGAGGAAGGGCTCGGTTAGGTGTTGAATGCCTTGTGTGCCTTGGTTTATATCTTCTTTTCTACTTATTAATTTCCTTTCTTGTGTTTGGTGTGAAGGTTTTGATGTGTTTTGACTTTCTAGACTACCTCGTGCCTTATTATAGATTTTTTCTCTATCTATATATTAACTTTCTTGTGTGTGTTTTGGTGTGAATGCTTTGGTGTGTTTTGGATGAAGAGGTTAAGGCAGCATTGGGCATTGAAGAGGTTGAGGCAATGGAGAGATATAGTTGGAAGAGTATCATCACCGTCTAACCTCATAAGATAGTACGGGAAAATCTGACGTTAAACAAAAAGATGATGATTT
Organism: Chionoecetes opilio; assembly: GCA_016584305.1. Classification (NCBI taxonomy): domain Eukaryota; kingdom Metazoa; phylum Arthropoda; class Malacostraca; order Decapoda; family Majidae; genus Chionoecetes; species Chionoecetes opilio. Next base: position 124,031 of record JACEEZ010006600.1, read on the forward strand.
CTTGTGTGTTTGGTCCAATTGTATCCTAAGTTTGACTGTGTTTCTAGTTCCTAATGCTCGGAAAGATGTTTTTTTGTGGTTAATTATAATATAGTGGTGTGATAACTTGGAAACTTCTCTTTTTACATCTCAAAGGATAGTCATATTCAATTTCTAACTGTTTTTTCCTCTCATTTTCGAAAAACTTTGTCGTCGCCTAGAGACAAGAGAATAAAATAATAAAAAAAAGTAACAAAAAGCACGCTAGCTGCCAGTCCCTATAAGGAAGACATGAAGAGATTGCAGAAAGTGCCGATAGACACTCCCGACACATACACACGACGATAGGCACTCCCTGACATGTTTCTTCTTGCTGTCTGGGTCTTTAATTAGTTGTCTTCTCTTATTTTATATATATATTTTTGTACTTACCTGTCCATGCTCCTCATTCTCATATCTTACAGTCCTCTCTTACATCCCCTCTCTCACTCGTACTCCAACACTATCTTCACATTTAACATTAGGTCGTCCTCATACACATCCAGGATCTATTATACTCTTATATCTTCTTGTCACCTTACTCAATTCATCCTCTCCAATAGACTACCTGAGTGAGCTGGATCTGTCATCTGGTGGCCGTCTGGGAACTACACGCGCAGCTAGAATGTCGGGTCTCGGGGTGTCGGGCTCAACTTATTTTCTATTATTCACTACCAAACCAGCTACAATTAAGTGTTGTCATGGTCAACATAGGCTTATGCAAAATGGAAATATACGAGTTTTACATTATTCATGGCGTTATAATGAGGATTGTTGGCAAAATAGAAGCATTCGATCACAGGTGTCCTACAACATTCTACTAAATACTGCAAAGGAATGCTTCAAGGCGGGTGCATGGGTTAATATTACCTTCTCTTTGCATACATGGAGGTAATATTAACCCATGCACCCGCTTTGAAGCATTCCTTTGCAGTATTTAATAGAATGTTGTAGGACACCTGTGATCGAATGCTTCTATTTTGCCAACAATCCTCATTATAACGCCATGAATAATGTAAAACTCGTATATTTCCATTTTGCATAAGCCTGTGTTGACCATGACAACACTTAATTGTAGCTGGTTTGGTAGGGAATAATAGAAAATAAGTTGAGCCCGACACCCCGAGACCCGACATTCTAGCTCGCGTGTAGTTCCCAGACGGCCACCAGATGACAGATCCAGCTCACTCAGGTAGTCTATTGGAGAGGATGAATTGAGTAAGGTGACAAGAAGATATAAGAGTATAATAGATGCTGGATGTGTATGAGGACGACCTAATGTTAAATGTGAAGATAGTGTTGGAGTACGAGTGAAAGGATTAAGAGGCTGTAAGTATGAGAATGGTGCATGACAGGTAAGTACAAATATTATATAAAATAGAGAGACCATATTATGACAGACGAAGAGAAACATTCGGAGTGCCGTTGAAAAGGCCAACTGACCTCAACTGAACTGATGAGTGTAATGGAGACATTCTGCCATGGTCTCCCTCTGCTACAAGTTTACAAGGAACAGGCATCAGTGTAGCCTAGATCAAACTTTGCTGCCGTGATATGTCAATCACGAAGACTTGAAGAATTCACTCAATCAGATAGTATTCCATGATGTAATATAAACCATGACAAATAATATAAGATGAATCCTGCATGACTGTGATAAATGATGAGAAAACCACTCACGACAAGATGAATATATGATGCAGAACTGACCTCGTGATGATAAGATGATGCAGAAACCACTCCACTCAAGATATATATCGAATACTTGATGATAAAATAGAGAATAACCCACTCTGACCAAGACAATAATGTCAGATAACTGTCAGTGATATGATGAAGAACCACTCACGACCAAGATGAATAGTTGTGCATGAAGAACCACTCACAAAATAATAAAGATGATGCAGAATAAATGGACATCAAGAATGAAACATGATGCCAAATAACCATACTGACTCAAATGAATAGATGCAGAAACATTCACTGTTCAAGATATAAAGAATGCAGAATACCCTCTCTGACTCAAGATGAATATATATGCAGAATAACCCCAATCACTGACTCAGATGAATAATATGATGCAGAATAACCCCTCACAGATTCAGATGATATATGATTCAAAACCATCTCTGACTCAAGATAATATAGTGTATGCAAAAAACCCTCACTGACTCAAGATGGAATATACATGCAGAATAACCCCTCACTGACTCAAGATGAATAATCGATGCAGAATAACCCTTCTGATAAAGATGAATAAATGATGCAGAATAACCTTCTGACTCAAGATGAATAAGATGCAGAATAACCCCTCTCTGACTCAAGATGAATAAGATGGTGTAGAATAACCCTTCACTGACTCAAGATGAATAATATGATGCAGAATAACCCCTCACTGACTCAAGATGAATAATATGATGCAGAATAACCCCTCACTGACTCAAGATGAATAATATGATGCAGAATAACCCCTCACTGACTCAAGATGAATAATATGATGCAGAATAACCCCTCACTGACTCAAGATGAATAATATGATGCAGAATAACCCCTCACTGACTCAAGATGAATAATATGATGCAGAATAACCCCTCTCTGACTCAAGATGAATAATACGATGCAGAATAACCCCTCACTGACTCAAGATGAATAATATGATGCAGAATAACCCTTCTCTGACTCAAGATGAATAATATGATGCAGAATAACCCTCTCTGACTCAAGATGAATAAGATGATGCAGAATAACCCCTCTCTGACTCAAGATGAATAATATGATGCAGAATAACCCTTCACTGACTCAAGATGAATAATATGATGCAGAATAACCCTTCACTGACTCAAGATGAATAAGATGATGCAGAATAACCCCTCACTGACTCAAGATGAATAATATGATGCAGAATAACCCCTCTCTGACTCAAGATGAATAATATGATGCAGAATAACCCTTCTCTGACTCAAGATGAATAATACGATGCAGAATAACCCCTCTCTGACTCAAGATGAATAAGATGATGCAGAATAACCCCTCTCTGACTCAAGATGAATAAGATGATGCAGAATAACCCTTCACTGACTCAAGATGAATAATATGATGCAGAATAACCCCTCACTGACTCAAGATGAATAATATGATGCAGAATAACCCCTCACTGACTCAAGATGAATAAGATGATGCAGAATAACCCTCCTGACTCAAGATGAATAATATGATGCAGAATAACCCCTCCTGACTCAAGATGAATAATGATGCAGAATAACCCTCATGACTCAAGATGAATAAATGATGCAGAATAACCCCTCTCTGACTCAAGATGAATAAGATGATGCAGAATAACCCCTCTCTGACTCAAGATGAATAATATGATGCAGAATAACCCCTCACTGACTCAAGATGAATAAGATGATGCAGAATAACCCCTCACTGACTCAAGATGAATAATATGATGCAGAATAACCCCTCACTGACTCAAGATGAATAAGATGCAGAATAACCCCTCAGACTCAAGATGAATAATATGATGCAGAATAACCCCTCACTGACTCAAGATGATATATGATGCAGAATAACCCCTCTGACTCAAGATGAATAAATGATGCAGAATAACCCCTCTCTGACTCAAGAATGAATAAGATGATGCAGAATAACCCCTCCTGACTCAAGATGAATAATATGATGCAGAATAACCCTTCTGACTCAAGATGAATAATATGATGCAGAATAACCCCTCTGACTCAAGATGAATAAGATGATGTCAGATAATAAAACCCTCTGACTTGACTCCGATCAAGATGAATAATATGATGCAGAATAACCCCTCACTGACTCAAGATGAATAAATGATGAGATAACCCCTCTGACTCCAAGATGAATATATGATGCAGAATAACCCCTCACTAACTCAAGATGAATATATGATGCAGAATAACCCCTCTCTGACTCAAGATGAATAAGATGATGCAGAATAACCCCTCTGACTCAAATGAATATGATGCAGAATAACCCCTTCGACTCAAATAATAATATGATGCAGAATAACCCCTCTGACTCAAGATGAATAAGATGATGCAGAATAACCCTCTCTGACTCAAGATGAATAATATGATGCAGAATAACCCTTCACTGACTCAAGATGAATAATGATGCAGAATAACCCTCACTGACTCAAGATGAATAAGATGATGCAGAATAACCCTTCCTAACTCAAGATGAATAAATGATGCAGAATAACCCCACTCACTCAAGATGAATAATATGATGTAGAATAACCCTCTCTGACTCAAGATGAATAAGATGATGCAGAATAACCCCTCTGACTCAAAGAATAAGATGATGCAGAATAACCCCTCTGACTCAAATGAATAAGATGATGCAGAATAACCCTTCACTAACTCAAGATGAATAATATGATGCAGAATAACCCCTCACTGACTCAAGATGAATAAGATGATGCAGAATAACCCCTCTCTGACTCAAGATGAATAAGATGATGCAGAATAACCCTTCACTAACTCAAGATGAATAATATGATGCAGAATAACCCCTCTCTGACTCAAGATGAATAAGATGATGCAGAATAACCCCTCTGACTCAAGATGAATAATACGATGCAGAATAACCCCTCTCTGACTCAAGATGAATAAGATGATGCAGAATAACCCCTCTCTGACTCAAGATGAATAATACGATGCAGAATAACCCCTCACTGACTCAAGATGAATAAGATGATGCAGAATAACCCCTCTCTGACTCAAGATGGATAATACGATGCAGAATAACCCCTCACTGACTCAAGATGAATAATACGATGCAGAATAACCCCTCTGTGACTCAAGATGGATAATACGATGCAGAATAACCCCTCACTGACTCAGGATGAATAAGATGCAGAATAACCCCTCATTGACTCAAGATGAATAATATGATGCAGAATAACCCCTCACTGACTCAACAAAATGAATAAGATGATGCAGGATAACCCCTCTGACTCAACAAGATGATAATATGATGCAGAATAACCCCTCACTGACTCACAAAATGAATAAGATGATGCAGAATAACCCCTCCTGACTCACAAAATGAATAAGATGATGCAGAATAACCCCTCGACTCACAAAATGAATAATATGATGCAGAATAACCCCTCTGACTCAACCAAATGAATAATATGATGCAGAATAACCCCTCTGACTCACAAATGAATATAGATGCAGAATAACCCTCTGACTCAAAATGAATAATGATGCAGAATAACCCCTCTGACTCAACAAAATGAATAGATGATGTAGAATAACCCCTCCTGACTCAACAAAATGAATAAGATGATGCAGAATAACCCCTGACTCAACAAATGAATAAATATGATGCAGAATAACCCCTCTGACTCAACAAAATGAATAAATGATGCAGAATAACCCCTCTGACTCAACAAAATGAATAATGATGCAGAATAACCCGACTCAACAAAATGAATATGATGCAGAATAACCCCAGACTCAACAAAATGAATAATATGATGTAGTATAACCCCTCACTGACTCAACAAGATGAATAAGATGATGCAGAATAACCCCTCACTGACTCAACAAGACGAATAAAATGATGCAGAATAACCCCTCTGACTCAACAAAATGAATAAGATGATGTAGAATAACCCCTCACTGACTCAACAAGATGAATAATATGATGCAGAATAACCCCTCACTGACTCAACAAAATGAATAAGATGATGCAGAATAACCCCTGACTCGAACAAAATGAATAATATGATGCAGAATAACCACTCTGACTCAACAAAATGAATAAGATGAGGCAGAATAACCCCTCTCTGACTCAACAAAATGAATAATATGATGCAGAATAACCCCTGATTCAACAAAATGAATAAGATGATGCAGAATAACCCGACTCAACAAAATGAATATGATGTAGAATAACCCCTCTCTGACTCAACAAAACGAATAAGATGATGCAGAATAACCCCTCTGACTCAACAAAATGAATAAGATGATGCAGAATAACCCCGACTCAACAAAATGAATAAATTATGCAGAATAACCCCTCTGACTCAACAAAATGAATAAGATATGCAGAATAACCCCTCTGACTCAACAAAATGAATAAGATGATGCAGAATAACCCCTCACTGACTCAACAAAATAATGCAATAACTCGAAAAAATGAATAAGATGATGCAGAATAACCCCTCACTGACTCAACAAAATGAATAAGATGATGTAGAATAACCCCTCTCTGACTCAACAAAATGATAAGATGATGCAGAATAACCCCTCACTGACTCAACAAAATGAATAAGATGATGCAGAATAACCCCTCACTGACTCAACAAAATGAATAAGATTATGCAGAATAACCCCTCTGACTCAACAAAATGAATAAGATGATGCAGAATAACCCCTCACTGACTCAACAAAATGAATAAGATGATGCAAATAACCCCTGACTCAACAAAATGAATAAGATGATGCAGAATAACCCCTCTGACTCAACAAAATGAATAAGATGATGCAGAATAACCCCTCTGACTCAACAAAATGAATAAGATGATGCAGAATAACCCCTGACTCAACAAAATGAATAAAATTATGCAGAATAACCCCTCTGACTCAACAAAATGAATAAGATTATGCAGAATAACCCCTCTGACTCAACAAAATGAATAAGATGATGCAGAATAACCCCTCACTGACTCAACAAAATGAATATGATGCAAAATAACCCCTCTGACTCAACAAAATGAATAAGATGATGCAGAATAACCCCTCACTGACTCAACAAAATGAATAAGATGATGCAGAATAACCCCTCTGACTCAACAAAATTAATATGATGCAGAATAACCCCTCTGACTCAACAAAATGAATAAGATGATGCAGAATAACCCCTCTGACTCAACAAAATGAATAAGATGATGCAGAATAACCCCTCACTGACTCAACAAAATGAATAAGATGATGCAGAATAACCCCTCTCTGACTCAACAAAATGAATAAGATGATGCAGAATAACCCCTCACTGACTCAACAAGATGAATATGATGCAGAATAACCCCTCTGACTCAACAAAATGAATAAGATGATGCAGAATAACCCCTCACTGACTCAACAAGATGAATAAGATGCAGAATAACCCCTCTCTGACTCAACAAGATGAATATGATGCAGAATAACCCCTCTCTGACTCAACAAGATGAATATGATGCAGAATAACCCCTCTCTGACTCAACAAGATGAATATGATGCAGAATAACCCCTCACTGACTCAACAAGATGAATAAGATGCAGAATAGCACCACACTCACTCACTAACTCACACTCTCACAAGCTCTAAGGTTATACCACACTCATCTCCCAGACCCAGCTAGTTAGTTGTTCCGGGAAATATCTTAAGGAACTAACTACCCCGACAAAAGACTTCACTCGCTTCTTTCCCTTGCTCTTCCCGGCTTCCTGATTCTCTCTATCTCTAAGTAACGACGACAATTTTTTCGAGCGAGATGAAAAAATACATGGTTAGACATGGAAAATAACTATCAATGCAAGTGTAAGTCTGCCACAACTTGCAATGCAGAAAGTGTCATTGTCAACCAGATCATCTTGCCGTAATAAATCAACGTTAAACAAAACTGTAGGATTAATAAGCACATTTGTACACCTTGTTAACCCCTTCACGCCCAGATCTTTCCTTTGCTATAAAAAAATGTCTGTTGTTAGCCATAAAATTACGAAAAGTGACTGAATATACCAAGTTAGCTCGTGGACAAGGGTACTAAACAGGTCATATCTATAAAATATTGCTTATATCCACTAAAAATTGTCTAATGGTACCCAAATTAAACTGGAAATTACGTTCTAGGTCTCAAGGGGTTAAAAGCCATATATACAGCCCTGGTGGGACTCTACAAGGAGCACACCATCCCGATCAATGGCCTGTGTACCTCATCAAAGACACCCAGGCAATACTATAAGTCAGACCGGCTTAACCCCTTGACACCCAGATGCCAGCTTATCCCCATGACACCCAGATGCCAGCTTATCCCCATGACACCCAGATGCCAGCTTATCCCCATGACACCCAGATGCCAGCTTAACCCCTTGACACCCAGATGCCAGCTTAACCCCTTGACACCCAGATGCCAGCTTAACCCCTTGACACCCAGATGCCAGCTTAACCCCTTGACACCCAGATGCCAGCTTAACCCCTTGACACCCAGATGCCAGCTTAACCCCTTGACACCCAGATGCCAGCTTAACCCCTTGACACCCAGATGCCAGCTTAACCCCATGACACCCAGATGCCAGCTTAACCCCTTGACACCCAGATGCCAGCTTATCCCCATGACACCCAGATGCCAGCTTATCCCCATGACACCCAGATGCCAGCTTAACCCCTTGACACCCAGATGCCAGCTTATCCCCATGACACCCAGATGCCAGCTTAACCCCTTGACACCCAGATGCCAGCTTAACCCCTTGACACCCAGATGCCAGCTTAACCCCTTGACACCCAGATGCCAGCTTAACCCCTTGACACCCAGATGCCAGCTTAACCCCTTGACACCCAGATGCCAGCTTAACCCCTTGACACCCAGATGCCAGCTTAACCCCTTGACACCCAGATGCCAGCTTAACCCCTTGAGGCCCAGAACGTAATTTCCATTGTAATTTAGCTACCATTAAACGATTTTTAGTGAATATAAGCAATATTTTACAGCTATGACCTGTTTAGTATCCTTGTCCACTGGCAAAGTTGGTATATTCAGTTACTTTTTGTAATTTTATGGCTCCACAAGGCCTTTTTTTTATGGCAAAGGAAAGATCTGGGCGTGAAGGGGTTAAGCCGGTCCGACTAGTGTCCAAAGAGCCACCCAGCTGGTCCCTCAGATCACACACTTGTAGGAGGAGAGTATGAAGGCACAGGTCATGGCCACTACAGATCAAGGGAGACCAGGTACTTTGAAGATTCGGTTTTATTACGGCTGAGGACATTCCCTTGTGGGGGTCTTTTGGGGCTACCATTATAGGGGGCTTGGTTACTATGCATCAAGTTAAGGTTATAATGCGGGGTTAGGTTTAGTATTCTAATGCCATTCACTCTTAAAGTTTTGAGAGAGGGTCGGTCCGGTCCGGTCCGTTTATAATAGTTGACTGCAAATCGCGGGATACCCTAAACTGAAAAATTACCGAATCTAACTCCACTTATAATCTCCTAACTGGACTAAATTGACCCCTAAACCAAAAAGTTGCCGAAGATTCTGTGTAGCAAATACGATCAAGAGTATTACACAGGCCTTGTCCAGAATCGGTCAGACATGTGTACTCAGGGAGACACTGAGAGGGTATACAAGACAAGGCCAAGACAACCTCTGTAGGAACACTTGTTTGAGTACAGTTGTCAACACACGTGAGAAAGTTTACGGTCTTTTTCGCCCACATGTCAGTTCACCCTTAACCCCTTGAGACCCAGAACGTAATTTCCATTGTATTTTGGGTACCATTAGACGATTTTTAGTGAATATAAGCAATATTTTATAGATATGACCTGTTTAGTATCCTTGTCCACTATCTAATTTGGTATATTCAGTTACTTTTCGTAATTCTATGGCTAACAACAGACAATTGTATATAGCAAAGGAAAGATCTGGGCACGAAGGGGTTAAGTCATTTCGCCCACACTAAAGTTTGTTTGCCCACAGTTCTTTATACTAATTTATATAAGTTTAATATACAAATTCAATTACATATTTAATTACCACAGTATTATTCAAGACACAAATCATGTAGTAATAACTATATTAAAACCTAATTAAAACAAAAGAACATTAAAACTTAAGAACTCATCATTTTCCTTCCAAAAAATCTAAACTAACCTAACTTAACCTTAACCTAACCTAACTTTAACCTCTTAATAGTACAACTGTAATCTAATGTGTGCGAAATGCCTCCAGCGTGGGCGAATTGACTTTGGGCGAATTGACCTTTTGGTGTGGGCGAAATGACCGGATACCCTTGAGACAGGCTGGCTGGATGGGTGATTAATTAACCCCTTGAGACCCAGAACGCAATTTCCATTGTAATTTGGCCACCATAAGACGCTTTTAATGAATATAAGCAATGTTTAATAGATATGACCTGTTTAGTATCCTTGTCCACTAACTAATTTGGTATGTTTAAGACACTTTTCGTAATTTTATGGCTAACAACAGACGATTTATACAGCAAAGGAGATATCTGGGCGTGAAGGGGTTAATGCCGTCCACCTTACAGTGGTCTGAGGCCAAGCTTGGTGAATAGTAGAAGAATTTAAATTGGAACTAAAACTCAAGCCCTAAAATTAGTTCTTTTGCAGTTTCGACCAATACACGATAAAACATGTATGTGTATAGTTGTTTCGACCAATACACGATCATCCATGTATATGGTTGTTTCGACCAATACACGATCATCCATGTATGTATATGGTTGTTTCGACCAATACACGATCATCCATGTATGTATATGGTTGTTTCGACCAATACACGATCATCCATGTATGTATATAGTTGTTTCGACCAATACACGATCATCCATGTATGTATATGGTTGTTTCGACCAATACACAATAAAACGTATGTATATGGTTGTTTCGCCCAATACACGATCATCCATGTATGTATATAGTTGTTTCGACCAATACACGATCATCCATGTATGTATATGGTTGTTTCGACCAATACACAATAAAACGTATGTATATGGTTGTTTCGCCCAATACACGATCATCCATGTATATATATAGTTGTTTCGACCAATACACGATCATCCATGTATGTATATGGTTGTTTCGCCCAATACACGATCATCCATGTATATATATAGTTGTTTCGACCAATACACGATCATCCATGTATGTATATAGTTGTTTCGACCAATACACGATCATCCATGTATGTATATGGTTGTTTCGACCAATACATGATCATCCATGTATGTATATAGTTGTTTCGACCAATACACAATAAAACATGTATGTATATGGTTGTTTCGACCAATACACGATCATCCATGTATGTATATGGTTGTTTCGCCCACTACACGATCGTCCATGTATGTATATGGTTGTTTCGACCAATACACGATCATCCATGTATGTATATGGTTGTTTCGACCAATACACGATCATCCGTGTATGTATATGGTTGTTTCGACCAATACACAATAAAACATGTCTGTGCATGGTTGTCACTCATTGCCGATACCCCGCTGCTGCTTGGGCTGTTTCCCCTGGACCCCCCCAGACACCCCTCACAAGGGTTATCAGCTTACCCTAACCTAACACTTGGGGGGGGGGGGGGGCCGCTGTGCTCCCCCCCCCCCAAGTGTTAGTAGCTTACCCTAACCTAACACTTGGGGGGGGGGGGGGGGCCGCTGTGCTCCCCCCCCCCCAAGTGTTAGTAGCTTACCCTAACCTAACACTTGGGGGGGGGGGGGGGGCTCTGCTCCCCCCCCCCCAACTGTTAGTAGCCGAACTTGTTTATGTATCCTAACCTAATCGGGGGTTTTCTAGTAAACTATTAATGAGACAGAGACGCTATGGAATAAACTCCCACTAAATAGACCAAGAAATAAGGGAATCCACTCAAAAAAAAAGTTTATGGCGTAAACGCTTCAATAATACAGATTGAATTAAAACGGCAGGAAGGAAGGTTACAGGGTGTTTCGTACACAGGTTTTGTTAGTTGTTTCGTACACTGATTTTGAGTTTTTTCGAACATACCTGGTGTCGAATCGTAACTCTAGTAATCAAGTTCAACTCTTGAGCTGAGTGTACGAAACGACTATGATTTCATATAGACTACGAAACAACTTTTTGGTGTACGAATCTACTGGTGTACGAAACAACTTGTGTACGAACTGACTGGACCCCGGAAGGAAGCAGCAGCAGTAGAGAATAGAGGAAATTGCATAAATAGGTAAGACAGCATTCCTAGGACAGCGTCAACCCACTCAGACGGGGTGCAGTCAGTTCGTACACAAGTTGTTTCGTACACGAGTAGATTCGTACACCAAAAAAGTTGTTTCGTAGTCTATATGAAACCATAGTCGTTTCGTACACTCAGCTCAGAGTTGAACTTGACTAGTTACAAAACGACACCAGGTGTACAAAAAATTCAAAATCAGTGTACGAAACAACTAACAAAACCTGGGTACGAAACAACTTGTGTACGAAACTCCCTGTAACCGCGTCAACCCACTCAACAGACAGACAGACGCCGAGACACAGGTTAATAATTTGCCACGATTACAGGGAGTTTCGTACACAAGTTGTTTCGTACCAAGGTTTTTCAGTTGTTTCGTACACTGATTTTGAGTTTTTTTCGTATATACCTGGTGTCGAATCATACTGAGCTGAGTGTACGAAACGACTATGGTTTCATAAATTCATATGGACTACGAAACAACTTTAAGGTGTACGAATCTACTGGTGTACGAAACAACTTGTGTACGAAACTCCCTGTAACCGCGTCAACCCACTCAGACAGACAGACGCCAAGACACAGGTTAATAATTCCTGCCACCACCGCCTCCTGACAGCCCGTGGTGGAGGCTGTCAGTCCCAACACGAGCCAGACATGCAGCAGACAGCCCCGGCCAGGCACACACGGCCCCACACGGCAATAAAACGCGGCAACACCGGCAAAATGGATGATAATGTAATACGAAAAAAAAAATGGGGCGGTGGAAACTGATAAAACGACGAAAAATAGTGAGAAATCTTGATAAATGCATAGAATAAAGACATTGGCAGGACACTATCACATGGAGAGGATGTATTAATCGCGGAAATGAGGTGAATGCAGGCGTGTAAAAGGTAGAAATAGGGAAAATGAGGCGTAGGGGAGGAGGGGGGGAGGCGCTGGCTTGTCTAGACGCCGTAGCCGACCCGCCAAAACATTTCCTTATTTTTTCCTGTTTTCACAATTTCCACTTATTTCCGGCCGCCGACAAGGACATTACAGGTAGCACTAGACATTCCCACACCTGTACGCCTAGAAACACTGTGTAAATAGGTCTTAGGGAGTTAATTAGAAGGGAAATATTAAATAGCTCTCACCCGCTTAACGTCCTTCCCCCAGCAAGCCTTTTGTTCCAATGATTTAAGCACCAAACTTCTCCTAACTTCTCTTTATTTAACCTTTTTCTTCATTATATAAGCTCATAAGGGTAAGAAATATGGGCCTGATATTTTTTGTTTTGCGATAGAATGCGTTTTAAGCCGAAAATTGTCAAAAAGAAGATATTTTTTAAAGACTTTAGGTTATATGGCCGCCATTATTCTCTTAGTTATTGATTCCATAAAAAGACGCGGCCTCTCTCTCTCTTTCTCTCTTTCTCTATCTCTCTCCCTCTCTCTCTCTCCCTCTCTCTCGCTCACTCCCCCTGTCTGTCTCCCTCTCTCTCCCTCTCGCTCTCTCCCATCTTTTCTCTCAGCCTATCTAATTACTATATTCACTATTATTTATATCTCAAATGCTCTAAATCTTATATATATACGTATATGTAATAAGGAAAATAATATTAATGGCGTATTTTGGTCATATTTGAAGTGGTGTAGGGGATGGGAGGGTGGAGGAGGGGGAATGATGGACGGCTATACATCAGAAAGAGACAATAAAGGGAACCATTGTTTTATCAGCCGCTGCGGGGTCGATGGGAGCAGCCGGCACGCCCTAATGTCTGTCTGTCTGTCTGTGTGACTGACTGGCTGGCTGTTTCGCATTGTCTGTTTATGCATTTTTGATATTAGTAATGTTATGCCTCATAGGAATGCGAAATAATCCCTCATTTTGTTGCATTTCCTCAGAGGACAACATTGGTGGCTGCGGTGGGATGCTTTTTTTTCCGTTCACGTCTCTACGACATGTCCCATCATGATCATTACTTGTATTGATTCATAAATGTCTGTCTGAATGTCTGTGTGGCTGGCTGGCTGACTGTCTCGCGTTGTCTACCTGTGCAGTTTTGGTATTAATATGATGTCCCCCCAAAGACTGAGCATCAAGAAAGAGGGCTTATCCACTACGATAAACCCTTATTTTGCTATTTAGTCCTCAGGGACTTAACATTGGTGGCACCAGTGGGATACATCTATAGTCTATGACATCATATCATCATCTTTATTCACGTTCATTGATTTATCTATGTCTGTCTGTCTGTCTGTGTGGCTATCTCGTATACTGTCTATCACATCACTATTCATACATATTTTTGTTACCACATAAATTTACGACGTACATAATCACATAACTATTATTTGCATTGATTCCTTTGCTCTACAAGTCTACTTGATATCAGGCGTAGGTAAGTCTTTTACACCTGACAGCCGAATCATTGCAACTTTAAGTGCTGTTTTGATGACGAATGAAAATGAGCATGTGGGTGGCGGAAGTATGGATTAGCGCCCCTCACTCCCGCCAACGCCGCTCTATCGCCATTTTACACTCAATCTTGCCCTTGTCGATCTTTTACGCAAAAAAAAAATTGAGTGCCAAAAAATTTTGAGTGCCAAAAATTTGTGCCAAAATTTTTTGAGTGCCAAAATTTTGAGTGCCAAAACTTTTTGAGTGCCAAAAAAATTGGAGTGCCAAATAAATTTGAGTGCCATTTTTTTTTGGATTGTCTGTATACTGACAACTGTGTTTACAAGTTACAACTGTATATCAATATAACTGCACTCAAGAGAAATATGCGCGTTACGCCTGAATATAGCCATAGTGTCAGAGAGTGTAACATAGTAGTACAGAGTTGACTATATACCTATCTTACCACAAGTATCTACATTTTATGACTCTTTTTTTCCTACAACCTTGCTGACACTTTACTTGCCCGCTAATAATATTCCCATCCTTTCCTCCTCACACACACACACTCACACACCACCTCAAAGAGGAGGTTGAATATTCACACATAATCTCGATTTCATCCTTCTATTCTTATGTTCTTGAATTATCACCCTTCACTCTTCTATGCTCCTTCTATCCTCGTTTGCTAGAGTAAATGTTTATACCCTTGAATAGTGAAGCAAGATATACAAAGAGCTCCCCATCGTGTGACAAGTGTTGTGTTGGCGTCAAGGAAAAAGTGCTTCAAAAATGTATCGTCTGCTAACGACTCAAGTAAAAGGACTGAGTAGGAGAAGAAACCTGTTGATTCTTGTTACAATACCTCTGATCGTATTACTGATAAAGGTAAAAACTCCTTGACGAAGCTATTATGTGGTGATTAATGAGTATATGTGGCTGCTGGCCGATCCTTCTGTGCACATCAAAATTGTTGTAAAATGGTGAAGTGTACGCTAGCTATTCCGTTTTTCTTTGAAGGGCACTGATGACGCTGGCAGGAGGCACTTGATCAACTTGACGCCCGCAGCCCCGCCAGTCCCCAAGGATTCCTTCAACTTAACGCAGGTAATGCTGCAGGGTGGCTCAATGGTAGACACCTGGGTCCGCGTATAACGTCCCTGTGTTCGAACCCATCTCACTTATATATAGGCCTACCCTTGGTGCAATAACTGTCAACCTCCTAATGACGAGCGATTAAGATTCGTTTTATCGCCCCTGCCATATCTCGCTTACTACCTTATGCAGGTCTAATCTTTTGTCATACACGTCTTCTACTAACCTTCAAACCTCTTGGCAAGCTGTTACTTTGGTCAAAAACACGGACAAAAATGATCTGGCAAGCTGTTATTTCCAGGGTTTGAGTGTTTAAAACTGAAGCGTAAATAAATCATACGAATAATGTAGCTTTAATACACAATGCCTTCGCTATGCTTACAAAATTAGTCTTATAATGCAGACTAATAGCGTAATAGATACTCAAATTAACATGTTTTTCCCGGTGCGGCAGACAGCATTGCGGGCGCGCGGACCTTTGACAGCCGATGACCCCCATGCGATCCACCTCCTCCGCCACCACTACCTCGAGGGGCCTGCCGATCAACCCTACAACCTACGGGAGGACTGGGACATGATCTACACCGGGTACAAGGCCAAGTATCCTTCGTGGGGCTTCATCAATGACATCCTGAAGGACCTCTATGCTGGAGGTCCTACAGGATTCTTCATGGAGGCAGGAGCTCTCGACGGGGAGTTCTTGTCTAACACCCTACAGCTGGAGAGGCGTCTGGGGTGGACGGGGCTGCTGGTGGAGGCGGAGAAGGAGAGTTACGCCGCCCTCAGGAACAAGCATCGTAGGGCGTGGTCCTCCCGTGCCTGCCTGGGGTCACGGGCCTACCCCTACTCAGCTGTCCTTACCACCTTCAGGAGTCAGACGCAGAGGGCAAGCTGGGCAGGGCGGGGAGCGGCCAGGGTGGAGGAGGTGAGGGCAAGGTCTTAACCCCTTGAGACCCAGAACGTAATTTCCATTGTAATTTGGTTACCATTAGATGATTTTTAGTGAATATAAGCAATATTTTATAGATATGACCTGTTTAGTATCCTTGTCGACTAATTAATTTGGTATAGCCCTATTATTTATAAGTTACTTTTTGTAATTTTATGGCTAACAACAAGACAATTTTTATAGCAAAGGAAAGATTGGGGCGTGAAGGGGTTAATGACATCAGCAGCCGCAGCAGAAATAACCATTATTGTTGATATTATAATTGCTACTATCATTACTATCATCATCATTGCTATTATCAACAGTAGCCTACACTCCTTCCCAGGAACTACCACGTCTAGGTCTCACGGCCTCTTGTAGCTTCCTTATTTTCTTATGTTCTTATGTTCCTCCCTCACCCACCTCCTTCCTCCCCTTCCCTCCCAGAACCCTACAACAGGAGGTGAAGGGCCAGGCTACAAAACCTTCCAGACGGTGCAGTGCTTCCCGCCTCTCTCCTTCCTCCTCGCCATCAACGCCTCCCACATCGACTTCTTCAGCCTGGATGTAGAGGGCGCCGAGATGGACATCCTTAACGTGTTCCCTTTTGAGAGAGTGACCGTGGACGTGTGGGTGATTGAACACGTGAGACACAACGCCACTCCTTCCTTCAGCCCTTCGTCAGGAAGCTCCTCGACTACTTTTCCTTCTACAGGTGAGATTGTATATATTTTTTGTCTCTATTTCTATTTCTTTCCTCATTGTTCTGTAGTTCTATCTTGGGTTTTTTTTTTTCCTTTTTCAAGTTTCTGTATCTTCTTTTTCACGTCAAGTTTCTGTATCTTCTTTTTCACGTCAAGTTTCTGTATCTTCTTTTTCACGTCAAGTTTCTGTATCTTCTTTTTCACGAATTACACTGTTTCCTGAATGCTACTTATCCTAATTCACAGGTAATTCGTTATTTAGGTAGCTAAGTATATATTTTGCATCCCCCAAAATAATTACCCTACCGTAGATAACACTAAAGTCGCCAGGACAACGTTTTTTATATATTTACAGACGTCTGCAGTGGCGTTAATACTTACATTTCTACAGTCATGATTTCAGGAAAGTTAGAAGGGGCTATCTGGAGAGTTTGTCATTTTGTGTCTTCATCTGTGTCATAGTATGGCTATAAATGAACAAATTACAAATATAAAACCGAGTGGCGACGTTGGTATACCTGCTACACTAAGGTCGCCATCTAGTGTTAATGTTCTGAGTGTCCTCCCGCCGTCGTCGTCGCGCGAAAAACAAAAAACGAGTAGGGAAATTTGAAACCGTATATACTTGCAGATACAAAGCATAAAACTACGCTGAAACAGGGTAGATTATACAGTCATGATATAAACTACTGTGTATCATCTTCAGTGGCACATAAAAAATAATAGTGATGCTATAATTCGTAATATTTGGCGGCTGGCGACATTATTGCAGCTGGCGACTAAAGTGTTATTTACGGTAACCCTCTACTATGCGTTGTTTTGGTTATATATAAATATTTTGTTTACTTCTTTCACGCATTCGCCAATTCCCCCCCAGTCTGGTATGAGGACCCAGCCTTCATTGCATACATGGAGCACCGTGGCTACTACCTCCTCGACGTCTTCTGTCACCCCATCCCCGACTACGTCTTCGTCAGGCGAGGCAGCGAGCTGTTCCGCGGGTTGGGCGTCCCTCGGGCCCTGTGGCAGCGGCGGAGCGTGTGTCTGCAGAAGGGCGTGTGGCAGGACAAGGCTAATTACAACCCGCGGCTTCATAGGGACCCAAGACACTGGCCGCGACTTAGGTATACTGAAGGAGGCGAAGAAGGGGTGGGGGAGAGGCAGGGTGTTGGGGAGGGTAGTGAGGAGGGGAAGGCGTGGTGACGGGGTGGGTCAGAGGCAGGCTGTTGGGGAGGGTATAGTGAGTAGTGAGGAGGGGAAGGCGTGGTGAAGGGGTGGGGCAGAGGAAGGGTGATGGGGAGGGTATTAATTAAGGAGGGGAAGGTGTGGTGAAGGGGTGGGGCAGTGGCAGGGTGTTGGGCAGGGTAGTAATTAAGGAGGGGAAGGTGTGGTGAAGGGGTGGGGCAGTGGCAGGGTGTTGGGGAAGGTAGTGAGGAGAGAAAGGTGTGGTGATGCTGGACACACGTACACACACACATTACTGCCAATGTTTACACTTTACAAAGATGTGTTTTAGCGTTCCCGTTTTATTGTTATTGAATTCTATAAATATTCGTACTTTTGAGATTATTTACTATTATTGTCTCCTGAAACTCGCTGAAATAAATAAGTTATAATAACCAAAGCATGTGGTGGCTGCGCTATTTTTTGAAAGCATCAGTAACATTACATCAGTGGACGGGAGTGGACGCCGCGTGGTAATTAACCTACTGTTCGTCTTTACTTTTGTCTATCATCATTAAATCAATGTAGTGAGCCCCGTGAACAATGCGTGGATACTTCCCGTGATATAAGTGCGTGTGAGCCGCGTCTGGGTCTCGTGTGGCGGGAAAACCAGCCGCCAAGGAGGGAGGAAAACATCTTACCGTGAGTTAAAACATAAACATTGGTGGAACTGTCGCCGATAGGAATTAACACTCACCGACGTCGACGAGTGTTCCTATTTTTCATGTCATTAGTATTCCCATTACCCGTGTTTCTGCATTCAGGGATTAAATGCCAACAATAGCCTGAATAGTTAGGCTAGGTTATGTGGTTAGGTTAAGTTAGATTTCTTTTCTTATATTACAAGTTGAACTGTCGCCGAAAATTTACACTTCGGCGAGAGTTCTGGGTTGGTGTTTCGGCGACAGTTCCATAAACCTTGCGTTGTACCTTTATTTACATACGTGAATGGGTTTATGGAACTGTCGCCGATGGGAACTGTCGCCGAAACACCAACCTAGAACTCTCGCCGACGTGGACATTTTAACCTAACCTGGACAATGGCACCTAACTTAACCTAACTGATCAAGCTAACGATAGTATTACATCCCTGAATGCAGAAACACGGGTAACACTTGATTAAATGTATATATTGGGTCCTGTAATATCAAGAATTGGAACACTCGACGACGGCGGCGAGTGTTCCTATCGGCGACAGTTCCAGGTACCCGTGAATGCCTATACCACGTGTAGACTAGGTACTGCTGTGTATTGCGTGCGTTATGGTATTATTGTGTGGCTTGAGAGCGGGGTTAAGTCCGGTGTTGTGCTAAAAATGTCGCACCTCAAAATAGGGGACGGTACCTTATTCACCCTTCCTTTTCTCTTTCTCATAGCATAACTGGAGGTCAACAAGGGTCAAAACAGGAACACTAGTCTCTCATGTTAATATTTCAGTGAGTGAACAGTAGTTATCTGAGCTAATAACGTGGACTAATGAGTGAGATGAGATATATCAGCATGAGAGACTATAGTTCCTGTTTTGACCCATGTTTCCTGTTATAGCACTCTTCAAACAGCATTTATGATAGTGTTCTTGTTTTGACACTCTTTCTCATAGCATAGAGGCTGTTTGAATAGTGCTATAACAGGAAACATGGGTTAACACAGGAACTATAGTCTCTCATGTTGATATATCTCATCTCACTCATTAGTCCACGTTATTGGCTCAGATAACTACTGTTCACTCACTGAAATATCAACATGAGAGACTAGTGTTCCTGTTTTGACCCTTGTTGACCTCCAGTTATGCTATGAGAAAGAGAAAAGGAAGGGTGAATAAGGTACCGTCCCCTATTTTGAGGTGGGACATTTTTAGCACGACACCGGCATTAACTTTGCTATGGTATCTAACACTCAAACAAAGCATTTATTTCTTTCTCTTTACGATTCATTTCTTCTGCACACTTTAATTTTTTTTATTTTTTTATTGTTTTTACAGCACGTATTTACATGAGTTTCGATTCTTTTTTTCCATAAACATCATAGCCTAAATATTGAAAATTACTATGATCTACAATATGTATCTATGTGAAAAAGGCAAATTGTGGTAAATGACATTCTATATTCATGAAAATACAAGCTGTACTAGGGGAGAGCGGGGCAGGTTGCATCGAGGGTAGGTTGCATCATTGCCTCTAATAACTCGCATTAACTTTTTTTATTATTATTATTGTTGTAGTTGTAGTAGTAGTAGTTTATTGTAGTAGTAGTATTAAGACGATGTACGTGTGATAACATGCGAGTTAGAGGCAATGATGCAACCTACCCTCGATGCAACCTGCCCCGCTCTCCTCTATTAGTGGTAGTATTTTTTAAAGGTGGCACAGCGTGAGAGAAAATGAAGCTTAGAAGGGGGGACATAAGAAAAAAGAGATAATAAAAAGGAAAGGGTTGAGAATAAGAAAGCATGAATTATAGGCGACAGGAATGAAAGTTAAGGATATGTTAGATACTTTGTTAATACATTTGTTTACTTATATCACTGTTTACATATGGTTGTCAGTAAAATTCTTATGTTTGTTGAATCAAGTCAATACAGTACAGTCAGTTATACCGCATGCTTGCTGTCTGACCCAAGTATGTGAAAAGCTACCTAGGCTACATAAATATCAATAGGCTACACGCATTGCTACCTGTGTACGTGTAGTCAAGCTTAATAATACGTTATGGACATTAATGTTTCTTATAATTAGTCTACACATTTTTACATACGAGCGTGATGATAAACATGATTTATAGCAGTCATGTGTATTAATGATGCTTGCTGATGCTAAGGTGACGGAATGAATTTTATGTTTGTGATGGATAAAAGTGTGGAAGGAATTTTATGTTTGTGATGGATAAAAGTGTGGAAGGAATTTTATGTTTGTGATGGATAAAAGTGTGGAAGGAATTTTATGTTTGTGATGGATAAAAGTGTGGAAGGAATTTTATGTTTGTGATGGATAAAAGTGTGGAAGGAATTTTATGTTTGTGATGGATAAAAGTGTGGAAGGAATTTTATGTTTGTGGTGGTTAATAAAAGTGTGGAAGGAATTTTATGTTTGTGATGGATAAAAGTGTGGAAGGAATTTTATGTTTGTGATAGATAAAAGTGTGGAAGGAATTTTATGTTTGTGATAGATAAAAGTGTGGAAGGAATTTTATGTTTGTGATAGATAAAAGTGTGGAAGGAATTTTATGTTTGTGATGGATAAAAGTGTGGAAGGAATTTTATGTTTGTGATGGATAAAAGTGTGGAAGGAATTTTATGTTTGTGATGGATAAAAGCGTGGAAGGAATTTTATGTTTGTGATGGATAAAAGTGTGGAAGGAATTTTATGTTTGTGATGGATAAAAGTGTGGAAGGAATTTTATGTTTGTGATGGATAAAAATGTGGAAGGAATTTTATGTTTGTGATGGATAAAAGTGTGGAAGGAATTTTATGTTTGTGATGGATAAAGTGTGGAAGGAATTTATGTTTGTGATGGATAAAAGTGTGGAAGGAATTTTATGTTTGTGATGGATAAAAGTGTGGAAGGAATTTTATGTTTGTGATGGATAAAAGCGTGGAAGGAATTTTATGTTTGTGATGGATAAAAATGTGGAAGGAATTTTATGTTTGTGATGGATAAAAGTGTGGAAGGAATTTTGTGTTTGTGATAGATAAAAGTGTGGAAGGAATTTTATGTTTGTGATGGATAAAAGTGTGGAAGGATTTATATATTTGTGATGGATAAAAGTGTGGAAGGAATTTTATGTTTGTGATAGATAAAAGTGTGGAAGGAATTTTATGTTTGTGATAGATAAAAATGTGGAAGGAATTTTATGTTTGTGATAGATAAAAGTATGGAAGGAATTTTATGTTTGTGATGGATAAAAATGTGGAAGGAATTTTATGTTTGTGATGGATAAAAGTGTGGAAGGAATTTTATGTTTGTGATGGATAAAAGTGTGGAAGGAATTTTATGTTTGTGATGGATAAAAGTGTGGAAGGAATTTTATGTTTGTGATAGATAAAAGTGTGGAAGGAATTTGATGTTTGTGATAGATAAAAGTGTGGAAGGAATTTTATGTTTGTGATGGATACAAGTGTGGAAGGAATTTTATGTTTGTGATGGATAAAAGTGTGGAAGGAATTTTATGTTTGTGATAGATAAAAGTGTGGAAGGAATTTTATGTTTGTGATGGATAAAAGTGTGGAAGGAAAGGTAACATACATAGTAAAAAAAGAAGAAGAAAAAAAGAACAGGTATAGATAGATTACTAAAAGAAAAAAAGCTAGACAATTTAGAAATGCTAGGGCGACGAAATCAATTGGTTTTAACGGATACAAGTAAGGTAGAAAGGAAGGTATCATAGCCTACATAAAAAAAGAAAAAAAGAACATTTATAATTATATGGTTAGAAAAAATAAATCAACATAATATTAATTCGAAAAATGAAATGAACGCAATATTGAATCAAAGGGATAAGTTCTCGTAGTTACGAAAGCTACGTTCCAGTGATAGGCTATGTAATACTTTCACCATTGCTATCTCCACATATAATAGTTACATATACAGTTATACACACATACCTAATAGCGAATGCCACGTATAAACAAGACATACTTTTATATAACACTTAATATCAACACAGGATACACTTATGAACAACAATAAAGCTAATAAATACAGCAATAAAGCTAATAAATACAACAATAAAGCTAATAAATACGACAATAAAGCTAATAAATACAGCAATAAAGCTAATAAATACAACAATAAAGCTAATAAATACGACAATAAAGCTAATAAATACAACAATAAAGCTAATAAATACGACAATAAAGCTAATAAATACAGCAATAAAGCTAATAAATACAACAATAAAGCTAATAAATACGACAATAAAGCTAATAAATACAACAATAAAGCTAATAAATACGACAATAAAGCTAATAAATACAGCAATAAAGCTAATAAATACAACAATAAAGCTAATAAATACAACAATAAAGCTAATAAATACGACAATAAAGCTAATAAATACAACAATAAAGCTAATAAATACAACAATAAAGCTAATAAATACAACAATAAAGCTAATAAATACAACAATAAAGCTAATAAATACAACAATAAAGCTAATAAATACAACAATAAAGCTAATAAATACAACAATAAAGCTAATAAATACGACAATAAAGCTAATAAATACAACAATAAAGCTAATAAATACAACAATAAAGCTAATAAATACAACAATAAAGCTAATAAATACAACAATAAAGCTAATAAATACAACAATAAAGCTAATAAATACAACAATAAAGCTAATAAATACAACAATAAAGCTAATAAATACAACAATAAAGCTAATAAATACAACAATAAAGCTAATAGCGTATTTTCGCGACCGCTCTGGCCCGGTCTGGACTGGGCTAGTCCCGGGCGGTCACTGTTTTTGCGAGGCAGTCTAGAACGGTTCAGCCCAGTCCAGTCCGGTCCGACCCACATACCAGGACCACCTTGGACCAGTGTGGGGAGAACTGGCGCATGCGCACTACAGTCAGCGGGGAAGGCGACCAGGAGCTTCTCGTGCTGCTGATAAGACATGAAACACCATGATGGCCGACCATAAGACTAAGTATCACAGGCGTGGTAGTTGTAAAGTCTTCAGCACAGGTTAAAAGGCGGACGACAAAAAGGATATTGACAAGATGGACGCCTGCCGCCTCCACAGTTCAGTTCAGTACCGCCCACTCGATCCCCCAGCCAATAGGAACGACGAATGGGACGGGGCCAGTCTCGATATATTTTCGCGACCATCAGTCCACCCTGACCCGGTCCGGACTGGACTGAACCAGGGTGGTGAACGTCACGAAAATGCGCTATAATAATACAAATAACAACCTACATCATCTATTTTCTTTTTAACCCCTTGAGACCCAGAACGTATTTTCCATTGTAATTTGACTACCATTAGATGATTTGTAGTGAATATTAGGAATTATTTATAGGTATGACCTGTTTAGTATCCTTGACGACTAACTAATTTGGTATATTCAGTTACTTTTCGTAATTTTATAGCTAACAGCAGACGATTTTTTATAGCAAAGGAAAGATCTGGGCGTGAAGGATTAAAGGGAAGGTAATGATACAGTAAAGGCTATGTGATAATAAGAAAATTCCTGCATATATTTAAAGGGCAGTGATTTCTGTAAATTGGATTGAAAGAGAAGGAATGGAAAGACTAGCTGACATAAGAACATAAGAAAATAAGGAAGCTACAAGAGGCCGCGAGACATAAGAACATAAGAAAATAAGGAAGCTACAAGAGGCCGCGAGACATAAGAACATAAGAAAATAAGGAAGCTACAAGAGTCCGCGAGACATAAGAACACAAGAACATAAGAAAATAAGGAAGCTACAAGAGGCCGTGAGACATAAGAACATAAGAAAATAAGGAAACTACAAGAGGCCGCGAGACATAAGAACATAAGAAAATAAGGAAGCTACAAGAGTCCGTGAGACATAAGAACATAAGAATATAAGAAAATAAAGAAGCTACAAGAGGCCGCGAGACCTACACGAGGTAGTTCCTGTTACTTAACACTACCTACATCCATCTTTCATCCCCATCCATGAATTTATCCAGCCTCCTTTTAAAGCTCCCTATTGACTCCGCACTAACTACCTGTCTACTGAGTCCATTCCTATCATTTACCACCCTATTTGTGAACCAGTTTCTCCGTATTACCTTTTTTAATTAATTAACTAAGGAGGGTAGAAAAGATGGGAAGGAGGAAGAGAGGGAGAGAAGAAGACAATAATAGGAGGAAGAGGAAGAAGACATAGAAGTAAGAGAAGAATACGTGCCTCTACTATATTTCTCTACTTCATGTATTTAAATATTTATTAATACTAATTTAGACTATTTGGATATCAGAAACGAGAGATTTTATTTTTCCTCTCTTATCTACATGACTAAATGATATGTTACCCTTGTAGATTTCATATATTCAGTAGGTGTAGCGAATATTTCTATGGTTGTCAGATATTGTAGCATCCCCGGCAGGAGGGAGAAGGCGTGGACGGGACGTAGCGGCGTTCATCCTATCCCTTATGCCTTCAGGAGGGGGAGGACTGAACTGTCTTTTAATCCCAGGGTGAAATAAGCCGTTCAGTGTCAGGGCGTCAATAGTGTCATCTCTCCTGTGGGTGTTCGGTGTTATGGTGGTGTCCTTAGGGAGAACCAGGTGATCTATACCCACGTCGTGCCCTTCAGTCTCGTGTTTGGAGTGTCTGCCTCTTCGTCCTTCATGGTATAGCGTTTGTTTGCCATTTCTAGTTTCCATCTGTGGCCTCGAATAATCAGTGTCGAATAAAGGTCGATGGAAAAGTATCGCAGGGGATGTGACCGTTGTACTAATCGGCAAAGGGCGTGAGACGAGACCCATGTCCTGCCTGTAGGGCGTGGCAGGTCCCAAGGTGACTGCCCGGGTCTTGTGGGATAGGATTAGGCTGGGTACTGAGGGGTATGCTGGGTTATGTCTTGTCGCAGAGGAACTATGATATCCTGAAGGAGTCTTTTGGGGTCCTGTCCGTAGTTTCTGACTGGGTAAAGGTTTGTTAAGGCCAGATTCTCTTCCTCCTCCTCCTTGTCCTCGTGTACGGAGCCCCACGTGGATAGAGAGATGGAGGGGACCCACGTGACAAGTCGTCGAGGTGTTGTGTTGACATGCCCTTTCTGGCGGTCATAGGGCACCTCAGGGTCAGTGTGAGGCGGGTGTATCGTGACCTGGGGGAAGGGCGGGTATGCTGGCGTGCGGGGACGTGCCCAAGGGGACTCATGGACCGAAGGGGTAAGGGGTAAGGGTTGGGGGTAGGACTGAAGGGAGAGGTCTTTGTGTGTTAGTGCTTGGTCTTGAAAGTCTCTGACACCCGCCATGTCAGGAGCTATGTGTGGTAGGGGCTGACGGTGCTGGCTGACACTCGAGGAAGGAAACTGGTTCACGCTGACGGGGTTATCCTCAGACAGTGACTTCCAGATATCCTTAAATACATCAGACTTCAAAGTGACAGTTTTAGTATTGTTGTTTTCGTCATTATTATCATCATTATCGTCACTACGCGGGGATTTAGCGAGGTAGTAGTGTGATGTCTGTGAAGTGGGGTGCCTTATCGTCCCTCCCTCAGGCGGTCCTCCGTGTGGGAACGTCCTCAGGGCCTCCACAGCAGCGTATGTCTCGTGGTGTTGAGGTAAATTCAGTTTGTGTGTCTTCCTCACCGCACTTGCCTCTGTCTCTGTGTATAGTGGAGCCTCGTGATGTCTGCCATGCACTAGGAGGTGACTAGGGCGTGCCAGTGGGTTGTGTTGGGGGTTGTGAACACGTAGAAGGGGTATGGGCGTGACCTGACCCCCTGTTTCACTATGCCAAGCCCTTATGTGTGACTCAGGAATAGTTGTATCTACTTCTCCCCTTGTACTTGGCTCCTCAGTGGTGGCTGACGGCGGCTGGGTGAAGAGGTCTGCTAGTGGGAGGCTGTGTAGGCTTTGGTGCTCCTGTAGGCTGGCCCATTCCTTCTTGGCTAGGGACAGGAGGGTGTTGATCGTCCCTGAGTCCAGCACGTCCCTGATTCCGTCCCTCACCTCCTCCTCCTCCTCCTCGTCATCCATCGCAGAGTTGTAGACATTCGAGATTTGCTTCACACTTTGCTGCGAGTCCTCTGTATTTTTAGGGGACGCCAAGTCATGTGAGCCCCAGTGCCTTATCTGGGGGCGTAGTTCGGGTACTGATGACTCCTGGGGGACTAGAGAAGCTTCAGGAGGAGGTTCTAGCCCCCTGGTGTACGCGAGGGCGGTAGGAGGTCTCGTGTTTTGTAAAGACTCCTGATGGCGTTGAGATGGTGGCGGCGAGGATCTGCTGAAGTCCTTGTCCATGAAGTAACTAAGGGCGTCGTTTAAAGTCGGGAGGGAGGGTCGTGGTGAGGTGAAGGGAAGGCGTTGAGATGGTGGCTGTGAGGATCTGTTGAAGTCCTTGTCCATGGAACTAGGGGCGTCTTCTAACGGCAGGAGGGAGGGTCGTGGTGGCGGCGAAGACCTGCTGAAGTCCTTGTCCATGAAGTAACTAGGGGCGTCTTCTAAGGGCGGGAGGGAGGGTCGTGGTGGCGGCGAAGACCTGCTGAAGTCCTTGTCCATGAAGTAACTAGGGGCGTCTTCTAAGGGCGGGAGGGAGGGTCGTGGTGGCGGCGAAGACCTGCTGAAGTCCTTGTCCATGAAGTAACTAGGGGCGTCTTCTAAGGGCGGGAGGGAGGGTCGTGGTGGCGGCGAAGACCTGCTGAAGTCCTTGTCCATGAAGTAACTAGGGGCGTCTTCTAAGGGCGGGAGGGAGGGTCGGGTGGCGGCGAAGACCTCTGAAGTCCTTGTCCATGAAGTAACTAGGGCGTCTTCTAAGGGCGGGAGGGAGGGTCGTGGTGGCGGCGAAGACCTGCTGAAGTCCTTGTCCATGAAGTAACTAGGGGCGTCGTCTAAGGGCGGGAGAGAGGGTCGTGGGGAGGTGAAGGCCGGACGGTAGCCCTGAATGGTGTCACGGGACTTAGGGTAATCAATGACCTTGGATACCAAATACTGTGGTTGACCTTCCCGGGGGCGGCTTGACCAGGTGGGGCGTTGGGGCGTGGGTGTGGTGGGGGGTGGAGGCGTTGAGGTAGGGTGCTGGGGTGCCCTTGTGGTGGGGGGTGGAGTCCTTGAGGTAGTGTGGGAGTATACCGAAGGAGTAGAAGGAGTAATGCGTGAGAAGTCGTGATAACTAACAGGTAGGTCCTCCTTCTTCACCTTATCCCCGCTCTTGTACTCCCGCCGTAGGGAAGGAGTAAGGTAGTCACCAGCATGACCATTGGGCTTCTCTGTGGGAGTCTGGCTGAAGTCATCACGGTGGAAGTGAATCGTATGTGACACTGTGGTTTCCGGCGGGGTGGTGGTTTGAAAGCCCTTATGTGGGTAGTGTGAATGAATATGAGGTTTTGACGGGGTTTTAGGCTGAATGATAAGGCTTGTAGGTCGATAATAAGGGGCTGGCGTAGAGGTAGAATAGGGCTTTGTGGTGGAGATGTAAGCAGAGTAAGGCTTA
>JACEEZ010006600.1:160000-177500 GCA_016584305.1 Chionoecetes opilio
ACATTCCATAATCGAACCACGATAGCGCCACCAATTTAATTATCGTCGCTATCGTGAAATTTGATCACGATAAACGCCGATCACGATAGCCTCTCAACAATGTCACGATGTCTGTAAGTATGTGTCCTGACGGTCGTAAGATGGTCACGATGGAGTCATGACAGCAGTAAGACTACGTCACGAATGGAAAATCAACGGTCATTTTGTCGTCACGATAAAGCTACGATAACCACGATAGTGCCACGACGGTGCCACGAACGTATCACAATAGCGTCAAGAGCTATACCAACATGCTTCACCAGGCATTCTTAGGTCTATCGTGACTATCGTGACACCATATTTAGCTCTATCATGACGCAATCTCCGTATTCTTAGGGATATACTTGTTACTTGTTTACTTGTTTCAAGTTTAGAGGGTCATGCCTCACAGTCGTGGTGGTCCACCGCTGCTTTCGTAACGCCTTCCTAGGACAATCGTGACACATTATCAGCTCTATCGTGACTCATGCTTGCGTTTATCGTGACGCATTATGCATATTATTAGGGCTATCGTGACACACTGTAACGGTTTTTCTCATGACACCTCGTCACGATAGACATACGACGATCACAATAGTGTCACGAAGCTGCTACATAGATAACGATAGACTTACGATAGCGCTGCGTTGGGTAAAAAAAATCGGGGAGCTTCCCGATTTTTTAGTGCATGCACTAACTTTTTCGTGGCCTCGGGCGTGTGCGTCACGAGCGTCACGATCGGTCACGATGGAACCATAACCAGGACCATGACGGCGCTGCGCATTGCATTGTTGGCGCGATCGTGGTTCCATTATGGAAGGTGTGAAGGGGGCTTTAATAAGCGGGCTTTGTGTTACCTATTTTTTTGTTGTGCCCTTGGCCAGTCATTTGTGATGTAAAAAAAAAAACTACAAGCAAACACACACATAATTCTTAAGACCTCCCACAAAATACTCTGTAAGTGAACAAAGAAAATGGATATAGTTGTATACTAAACTCATATAATACAGGCATTTGTTTTTTGAAATGTTGTAATATATAATGATGATGCGAGTTTAAAAGCATCGTCTGGGCAACATTATTACACATATGTTTGTACTTAAAAGCATCATCACACACATTACTCTTGATTCAAGTTTTATAAATCCATTCTGTATTTTATTATATATATTATTTAAGTAAATAAAGATATGAGATAAATAGTCACATCGCCACGGCATGATTGAAGATATATGCATCCAGCTTGATAGAAAGATAAACTTAATAATTTTGGCGTCCTTTATAATAAGGACTTTTAAATCTCAAATGATCCTGCGTTCTAGGGTTGTGCGGTATCAGGAAAATACCGGTATTGCCGATACCGGTCTACGGCAGTAATACCGGTACGTCCTCACACCGGTATCAATTACGATACCGGTATACCGATACCGTACAGTATTACCGGTATCGGTATTTGTTTTTTTCGTGTTTTTTTACATGTCCATTCTCAGACAATTATTAACCTGTACAGCATCGCCCCCCCCCCCCCCCCCCCCACCTTTAATAAAGTTTCCTATAGCGTCGGCCATTTCTTTTTTTACAATTATTAACCCCTACCGTACAGCATAGGTAAAGGTAAGGTAAAGATGGGAGCATACGCTTAGCTGCGCGTGGCATGCGGTGCTCATCTCCGTGGCATTAGCCCTTAGAGCCTGTGGTGGGTGAGAACCCGTTACCCCGGGACACAGGGCTAGTGTGACTCCCGGGTTACCACAGACCACAGTACAGCAGAGACCCCCCTAAAATAAAGTTTCCTGTGGCGTCGGCCATTGACAGATTTAAGGGGGGACCGAGTAAACTATGGCCTAGGCCCCGCACCCCAGAGGAAAAAATATGTTTTCAATGAAAATCTGAATGCTGGACATTTCTTATTTGCTCGAACACTGTTACATTGCATGTACCATAATATGCCACAAATTAGTACCAATGTAATGCAAAATATGGGTGGAAAAAGTTTCAATTAAACTAATATGAAATCTGAACCACATTTGGTAAAATTTTAGATTCCTTTCCCGCCCTTATTAGTGGTTTTATTTTATCCAGACCTTCACAAATCCTTTCAGATACCTCTAAAACGTAATAATAAAGTAGGGGAGAGATTAAAAAATAAATAATAAATTATTAACCTAACCTAACCTAACCTAACTTGGTAAAATTGTAGTCCTTTCCCACCCTTATATCTCGTTAGGAGGTTATTGGCTAGGTTGTAGTGAGGTTAGGTTAGAAATGTTATTTTGGGGGCCAGGGCGGGGGTAATGTAGGGGGGAGGGGGCGTTGAAGGGTGCATCTCTCCCCCACTTTATAATTACGTTTTAGAGGTATCTGAAAGGATCTGTGAAGGTCTGGAGAAAAATGAAACTAATAAGGGCTGGAAAGGACTCTAGAATTTTACCCCACATTTCATTCAGGGCCCCGCACTCCCACGTACCGGCCTATATAGGGCCTCGCACACCATAAATCCGCCCCTGGCGTCGGCCATCTCTTTTTTTTAGAATTCGTAACCCCTACCGTACAGCATAGACCCCCCTAACATAAAGTTTTATGTGGCGTAGGCCATTTTTTTTAATTTTTTTTTTACAATTCGTAACCCCTACCGTACAGCGTAGACCCCCCTAAAATAAAATATTATTTGGCGTAGGCCATTTTTTTTTTGCATCAGTAATCTAATATACTATAGGAGTAGCCGTGTGTGTGTGTGTGTGTGTGTGTGTGTGTGCATCTAGGTAGTATGATGGTAGTATCAGTATCTTTATTATTATCATTATGATCATTATCAATATTATTATTATTATTATTATTATTATTATTATTATTATCATTTTGATTATTATTATCATTATTGTTATCAATATTATTGTTACTATCACTATTATTGTTATGATTATATTATCTGAGTTATTATTATTATTATTATAACTTATTATTATCATTAATACCATTGACATTATTGTTATTATTATTATTATTATTATTGTTGTTTTTATTATTATAATAATTTCATCATTTACTTTTAATTATTATTATTGTTATTATTTCAAAGGCGTAGAGCCGTAGACGGAGACACCGTCTCCGTCTACTCGTCTGAACTCGCGTGAAACGCGAGTTCCTTCAAAATAGATGGTAAAGATACGAGGGGTCAGTCTTATCTGAGGTGTGAACACACACACACACACACACACACACACACACACACACACACACACACACACACACACACACACACACACAGTCACACACACACACACACATATATACACACACACGGGTACTCCGTGGTGTAAGGGAAGCACGCTCGGTTCACAACCCGGGTTCGATCCCCAGGCAGAGCGGAAACAGATGGGTTGTTTCCTTAAAACCCGAGCCCCTGTCCACCCAGCAGTGAATGGGTACCGGGTGTTAGCCGGGGGTTTGTGACCTGCTTTCCGGGGTGGTGGCTTCGGCCAACACAAAGCATTAAGGATGAATGATAAAAATGTTGATATGGAGACGGGGCCACACGAGCGTTGCTCTGGCCCTGTAAAAATACAACTAGATGAAGATGAATACACACAGTCAGTCACACACATATATCTTGGAAATAATTATATTAATAATAAAATAATAATAATTTGGATCATAATAACAATAACAATAATGAAAATGATGATGCCATTATTAACCATAATAATAGTAGACTAATAATAATAATAATAATAATAATAATAATAATAATAATAATAATAATAATAACAATAATGAAAATTTTATCTAGGCTAGATTTGTATAGTGACGCCTGTGTGATATGTAATGATCCGTTTTCTGTGATGGTCTTGCGGGGGGACTCTTCCCTCAGGGGTAGAGGGAGGGAGGGAGGCTGTCAGAGCGGCATTGTCAGCTGAGCTGTAATCGGCCAATGATAACACGCGCCTCAGATTCTGAGGCTCTGAGCCAATGAGCGTTACGCTACCCTACGTGTCTCGGCAGTCCGGTCTGTTGCGAGAAAAAAAAACAATACCGAAATCGAATACCGACCAAATAATATACCGATACCGGTATACCGATGCACCACCAATACCGATACCGGTATACCGATGCACCACCAATACCGATACCGGTATACCGAAAACAAAAAATACCGGTAATACCGGTGCTAAAATACCGGTATTTCGGTATACCGAAAACCGGTGCACATCCCTACTGCGTTCTGCTACCGTAGTAGGATTGTGCGGTATCAACAAAATACCGGTATTGCCGATACCAGTTTTCGGGAATAATACCGGTACGTCCTCACACCGGTATCGGTTACGATACCGGTGTCAAAATACCGGTATTACCGGTATCGGTATTAGATTTTTCTTGTCTTTTTTTACTTGTCCATTCTCAGACAATTATTAACCCCTACAGCAAAGACCCCCTAAAATAAAGTTTCCTGTGGCGTTGGCGATTTCTTTTTTTTTACAATTCTTAACCCCTACCGTGCAGCACAGACCCCACTAAAATAAAGTTTTCTGTGGCGTCGGCCATTTCATTTTTTGCATCAGTAATTAGTATGTATAATGTAACCTCTAAATAAGGAAAATAACAATAATTTGATTCAAATGTCCTTCTAACATTTATTTTTGGACAGAGTTCCCGAGATTCCTGGGAAAGACACAGTTTAGATAGATATAGAGCCAGAGCTGGGCAGTATTGGAATACATTTATATTTAAATACATTTGTGTATTACGAAATGTATTTATAAATAAATTAGTTTTCATGTATTCAAATACAGTAAATAAATACTTTAATGCGTATTTAAATACATTGTATTTAAATACATCTATAATAATATAAGCGAAAGTGTGTCTGTCTGTCTGTGTGTGTGTGTATCCGCGATAGGTGCCGCCCCCCGTGGCACAATCCCATCATATGGCACAGTTTTGGAACCAGCTCGACCAGGGGCACATTTTAAGCCCACTTATGAGATGATCCGATAACTTTTTATTTATTTTTAATTTTTAGTAGCCTATTAGCGAGAATTGTGAAAAAAAATGTGGGTTGCGAGAATTGAGGAAATCTTGATGTAGGGTGATGGGTAATGGGTGAGTGAATGGGTGGGGTGATGGGTAATGGGTGTGGGGTGATGGGTGAGTGAATGGGTGGGGGGTGATGGGTGATGGGTGAGGGAATAGGTGGGGGGTGATGGGTAATGGGTGAGTGAATGGGTGTGTGGTGATGGGTAATGGGTGAGTGAATGGGTGGGGGGTGATGGGTAATGGGTGAGTGAATGGGTGGGGGGTGATGGGTAATGGGTGAGTGAATGGGTTGGGGGTGATGTGAATGGGTTGGCGTTAATACATACATTTCTACATCCATGATTTCAGGAAAGTTAGAAGGGGCTATCTGGAGAGTCTGTGTTTGGTGGGCCGAAGGCCCACCAATAGCCCTTCGCAGGAGCTAGCCAAAAAATCCGCCCGGAGGGCGGCTTTGAGGCTAGTATAATATAAAAATGTAATTACTTTTTTATTTTTTATTTATTTTATCAGTTAATCTGGCTATAAACCCGCCCAACTATTTGGCAACCCTGATGTTACAATGAACCAGTGTTTCCACTATCAGGAAATTTCCTTATTTTAAGGAAATTTAAGGCTGAGAAGGAAATTTCTATGGAAACTCAAAATCTAAGGAAATCCTAAGGAAATAGGTTTTTTCAGACATTTCTAGAGATATGTAGATTAAGTTAACTAGCCAGGTGAGCTGATAATACACATTTTATTTGCCTATGACAAAATGACCAAAGAACAAATTCTCGGTGCTAATTTCTTATCATATTCATATGTACAGCATCTACCGCAGCCAGGATATTGGGGAATGGGGAGGAGGGAGGTGGAGCACGAGGATGAAAATGAAAAAGAAGAAGAATATTAACACTAATTATAAAAATAGCTTATAATGATAAAAATATAGAAAATAATGTCAATAATAACAATATGTATGTATTATAATTATCATTGTGATTATTGACATTGTTTTCAATATATTTTATTATAAGCTATTTTATAATTATTGTTAATATTCTTATTTTTTATTATTTTCATCATTATTATATATATATATATACTTTATAATAATTATTATATATGGTATATGACATATATATATATATATTATATATATATATTATATATATATATAGTTGGTATTCTTTGGTAGATACATCTTGACATTTCAGGGTGACAAAGACACTCGTCATTCTTGGGGTTGTTTATGCGCAACGTTTCGCCAAAGACAACGTTTGGCGAAACGTTGCGCATAAACAACCCCAAGAATGACGAGTGTCTTTGTCACCCTGCAATGTCAAGATATATATATATATATATATATATATATATATATATATATATATATATATATATATATATATATATATATATATATATATATATATATATATATATATATTATATATATATATATATATATATATATATATATATATATATATATATATATATATATATATATATTTGATGAGATATTCGGGCGGAGGTATGCGCTCTACTGAGTGGGCCCCCCCCCTAGTTCTGTACTATGAAGGTGTTGGTGCGGCCTTCAGATTGGAACCAATGAGGTTGGAGTTAAAGTGGTGGAGTTGAGCTGAAGTTGGAACAAATGAGGTTGGAGTTGAGTGGTGAGTCTTGGGCATCGTAGCTTGGAGGTTCACCCTCGTGGTCGTTAAGGAACAATACTCATGAGTAAATACGGAATAATGACTCTTATGTAGCGTCTTTTCCTCACCACTCAACTCCAACCTCATTGGTTCCAACTTCACGAGGCGTTTCTTCTTTAATATGGCGGGGGCGCCTGCAATCACTGCCTCTTCAAAAGTACTTTCAAGACAATGCAAGTATCCTCAGCTATGAGTGATTGCATCCCAAGAGTCATGACCACCGTGTCAGCACGCCAGCAGAGGAGTGCCCCTGCGCGGTAGGGTGACGGCCCGCCGCAGCAGGGTGACTCAGTGTTCAATATGAACTGTGAACACTGCCTCCGGCTGTATGACTGTGCAGAATGCAAGGAGACGATGAGTCCAGCGGAGTTTCAGCGGCAGATGCGCGTGCTTCAGCGGCAGTGGCGCGAACATCAGGAAGCCCGGCGGGACAGGGTTATCCAACTCAACGATGAGTTGGACGCCGACCTGCGCCACAAGATGCGTAATAAACATGGCGCGAAGCCCACCGGCGAGGGCGAGCAAGTGCCCGAGACTGTCCGGGCCAGGAAGTTGCGTTTCAACATGGCCGACGTGCCCCAGCCCGTCAAGGAGCGCGAGCTGCGGTACAAGGAGGACTACTCCCAAAACCACGAGGGCCTCCTACTGCAGTGGAAAAAGCGTCTGCACGCCCTAAGTAACGATTAGGAGGCGTGGCAGCAGGAGCTGGACGCCATGGTGGCCAGGCGAACCTGTGCACCAGAGTGAGGCGCCACACCCGACACACTGTGAACACCTTCAACACTATCCACACTGTCTTCAATCACTATCGGCCGCTGATATGTTTGCCCGGTCTTCGTAACCCGCGACTTCATACCCACTTATCCAGTGCCGTGATCTTTACACTGTCATCATCTCAACTGTCTGTGTCAAGTGTTTCTTTTGATTCCTCATATTATGCCAATTATATTATTATATTCCCCATATTATGTACACGTGCTGACAGGCACGACATTAACCTTTATTACCAATTAGTATAGACATTAATATTACTGTTGTTACCACCAATATCATTACCATTACTATTATAATTATCGTCACTATTGTATTATCACTAGCAGAAGTTACCCGTAATAAGTATAATGCTTAGAAAGACAATCGGAATGGCTTTGTACACAACACTCTCTCTCTCTCTCTCTCTCTCTCTCTCTCTCTCTCTCTCTCTCTCTCTCTCTCTCTCTCTCTCTCTCTCTCTCTCTCTCTCTCTCTCTCTCTCTCTCTCTCCTCAGAAAGGTAGACTGACATTCGGTGCATTATAGTAAGATTATCACAAGAATAATTTGCGGTCTTGTAACTATTTAAACTATTTTAAGCATGATAAGTAATTCAATCAAGTTTATTCACTTACTATTGAGTGGCTGTGATGCCTCGTACCGCCACCCTAAAAGTCGTACTCACTGGCCAGTGGTTTTGATCCGGGTACTTATCCATGACTAGCGAGGCTGCATGGAGTCTTGTACTGGCGAGTCCCGGCTGAGTATTTATGGTGCCACTCGCATGCCTTGTTCACGAGTATAGGCTTCTTCTTTTTTCTTCTTCTTTTACGTTGAATCCTATAGCGCCCGTAGACTATTATGCTTGTTACCCTTTATGCTACAGCTTCTTTTTTTCTTTTTTTTTCTTTACATTGAAGCCTATAGCGCCTGTAGGCTACTATGCTTGTTACCCTTTATGCTACAGCTCCTATTTTTATATTTTTTTTGCTTTACTTGAAGTCTATAGCGATGTAGTATTATGCTGTTTTACCCTTGTATGACTACAGCTACCCTATGCTGTAGTATATAAGTTTCTTGGGGCACAAATCGTAATATAGTACTGATATTCTTCTTCTTCTTTTTAACCACACGGCTCCAGTGTAATCCGCCCTTTTGATTCGGCTATACTGATCATTAGTTCTTACTATAGAAAACAATGTCACCTATCATAACAACAAAACTTCCATTATACTTCTTTATTAACGAACCTGTTGTGGGTTATGTTTAATCACCCTCTGTTGTCTTGGTCTGTATGTCTTGTCTGTACTATTAGTTAATAGTTCATTATGGTTTTCCCCCGAACAAGTTCATAGATTTGGACCCAAACTCAGTTTATACCAAAGTTCCATTATTGGTATAAGGAAGAACGGATTTAATTTTGGGTGAAATCTATTGACAACTGTTGCCATGGCAACCAATTGATGAAATATTCGGGCGGAGGTATGCGCTCTACTGAGTGCCCCCCCCCTAGTGTTCTTATGTTTTTATGTGTGTTAGTCAAGCCTTCACCCCGCTATCAACCCGTCATTATAGTGTTCAGTAGTTGTTGTTGTTGGGTTTTTTTACATCTATTACAGTTTGACAAGAAGAAAAAAAAGAGCTAGAAACAAAATAAAAATTGAAGAGAATAAAAAAAATATATATATATACATATACATATACACATACACATACACATACATATACATATACATATACACATACATATACATATACACATACATACACATACATACATACACATATACATCAGAAGAGTTGGCGTATAGATACCAAAATATCCATACTTACGATACCAGCTACTTACGCAGAAGTATCGATATTATATATAAGTATTATTATAGTAGTTACAGTATAGAGTCAGAATTTCAGGTCATAAAAAGTTTCTTTAGTGTAATCCTTCTAACTAA
The DNA here is from genome assembly GCA_016584305.1 of Chionoecetes opilio. Taxonomy (NCBI): domain Eukaryota; kingdom Metazoa; phylum Arthropoda; class Malacostraca; order Decapoda; family Majidae; genus Chionoecetes; species Chionoecetes opilio. The sequence continues at coordinate 169,451 of JACEEZ010006600.1, forward strand.
ACCATTTTTTTTAAAGAGTGGGGTTACAGTGTGTTTGACAAAGCCTAGCGTTAAGCCCAGGTGGTGTCGTGCTGTTGATATAATCGATGCCACCGATAGTCCGATACTAGTCAATAAACTCACTACTTCAAAAGGTGCTATCGCCCAAGGCTAAGGGAGGAAGTTACAAATCTGTAGTGATACTGTAGTGGTGAAATTCGTAATATATGGCGCCTGGCGAGTGGCGACATTAGAGCACCGTGGACTGGTGGAGACTATAGTGTTATCTATATATATATATATATATATACGGTAGAGGACTCTCTCTCGGCTTTTTACTATTTACTAACAAAGGCAAAGAAAACGGGTGTTGAGGGGAATACTTACTAGTATTGACTTGATCAACAAAGGCATGTCCAGGCGTCCTACGACAACAAACCCGTCTTTATTTATCACTAGCCGCAAAGCCGCCCTCCGGGCGGACTTTTTGGCTAGCTCCTGCGGAGGGCTATTGGTGGGCCTTCGGCCCACCACCTGTGTTTGGTGAGCCGGCCCACCAAACACAGACTCTCCAGATAGCCCCTTTTAGCTTCATGGATGTAGAAATGTATGTATTAACGCCAACCCATTCACTCACCCATTACCCATCACCCCCCACCCATTCACACACCCATTACCCATCATCACCACACACCCATTACCCATCACCACACACCCATTCACTCACCCATTACCCATCACCCCCCACCTATTCCCTCACCCATCACCCATCACCCCCAACCCATCACCCCCCACCCATTCACTCACCCATCACCCCACACCCATTACCCATCAACCCACCCATTCACTCACCCATTACCCATCACCCTACATCAAGGTTTCCTCAATTCTCGCAACCCACTTTTTTCAAGGACCAGAGAATTCTGGTCCTTGAGTAAAAATTTACCCTTGATTTATATACCAGCACCCTTAAACTAATTCCATATTAGCATTCAACAATCTGAAACAAAAGAAACAAGTGCAAATAAGCAGTTAATCCTCACCGTGATATGCCGTGAGGGGTACATTACACTGGGTCCAATTTACCCCGCGAGTGTTTTTGTCACCGGGGTAAATATGGACCCAAACTGAGCATTGATCATACAAAAATGAGACAAGATAGAGCAATTTTGATATTTTCATGTTAAAGTAGAGGAAAAACACTATATATACGCTTATTTACAAGAATGTACTCCATCTCGTATTTGAATCCCATGAAAATTCGCCAAATCAGCTGATTTTGTAAACAAACTTCGCCGTAACTTTTTTTTGCTGTCATTTTACTCTTTTTCTATTTTGGTTCCTGGGTTCAGTTACATATTGATATTTATATTCATATTAATACTAGAAATGTTAAAATGGTTGTTTTACTACATGGGATATTCAAAACTGTTACACTCTTATTTATATTGAAACAAACACCAAAGCAAAGATAGCGGTCCGAATAGAACCGGTCCGTTGGAAGGACCAAATTACCCCGGTCGGCACTATTGTTAATATTCTTATTTTTTATTATTTTCATCATTATTATTATTATTATATCACTTTATAATAATTAGTAGTAGTGGTATCAATGACAATTATATATATATATATATATATATATATATATATATATATATATATATATATATATATATATATATATATATATATATATATATATATATATATATATATATATAGTTGGTATTCTTTGGTAGATACATCTAGACATTTCAGGGTGACAAAGACACTCGTCATTCTTGGGGTTGTTTATGCGCAACGTTTCGCCAAAGACAACGTTTGGCGAAACGTTGCGCATAAATAACCCCAAGAATGACGAGTGTCTTTGTCACCCTGAAATGTCAAGATATATATATATATATATATATATATATATATATATATATATATATATATATATATATATATATATTATATATATATATTATATATATATATATATATATATATATTATCATTATTGGGTTTTTTCCATTTTTATTATCTTATTGATAATTATTACAATTTCTTATTAGTATTGCTATGCTAATATTTCATTATTACAATTGCTATCATTGTTATCATCATAAGAACATAAGAAAATAAGGAAGCTACAAGAGGCCGCGAGACCTACACGAGGTAGTTCCAATTACTTAACACTACCTACATCCACCTTTCATCCCCATCCATGAATTTATCCAGCCTCCCTTTAAAGCTCCCTAATGACTCCGCACTAACTACCCGTCTACTGAGTCCATTCCAATTATTTACCACCCAGTTTTTCCCTATTTCTTTTTTAAATCTACGCTTTTCCAGCTTGAATCCGTTACTTCTTGTTCTTGAAATGAGCTGGAATACACAAACAGCAGATACATATGAAATAAAATACCCTAAATAAAACACCCTAAATACTATGAAGCATGACATTAAGCATGCTAGAGATGCTGTGTTTGGCCTTCAGTGTTGAGCCTACACAGGAAACCCCAAGAGATATCTCTATCCTGTTTGTACTAGACTTCTGTAAGAGCATAAAGGCCATGTGCCACTACTGATACACTGAATGTCAGCCTTAAAGTAGTCGTCCAGACCCAAATTTTTTTTGCCGAATTATGTTGAATGTACATTCAAAACACCTAATCCACCAAAAATAATTGATTTCCAGGCCATATTTCCGTAAAAACACGACTTTTGTAAAAAGCGCGCGAAAAAACAAATCTTCCCTCCAACAGGGCTACGACTGTTATTGATGACGTCAGAACAGGGACGCCCGCAGACACTCTGTCTGACACCTGTCGGCAAATGTTATGATGAGCGATTGAACTTCGGTGTCAGACAGTGAATCTGTCGCTGTGACAGATCTAGAGTACGATGCTCAATCTGACACCGAAAGAAATGACGCTGGTCGCGTATACTATGAGGAAAACGAACCTCAGATTGTCATGGGATCCTATATGTTTGAGCCCGAGTACGAGGTGGATGAACAGGTGTTAGCAGAGCCTGAGGTTCAGCAGGAGGACCTGGCACTTCTCCAAAACATGGATTGGTAAATAAGGTTAAACCATGTGTGTGTGGGAATCACAATGAAGGTACTTTCGAGAAAATCCTATGGTTAGTTTTGGAGCTACAGTCAAACGTAATTCCTCGGAAACCACATACTAGCATTAACTACAGCAAAGAGTTGGAAAATATGCGGGCGGGAAGGCAGAAAGTGTGACAGCCACACCACCACAGGGCACGCCCACGCCCACTCCACAACTGGTTTACTTGGTTTACTTGGTCTTGTTAAGAGGCAAAGCCTCACAGTCGTGGTGGTCCATCGCTACCCTCACTACACACCGTTTCTCAACACAACTGTTCGCCCCAACACACTATAGGCGTGAATCACCACACGCCACTCCGCCACTCCACTCCTACACACGCCACTCCTTTCCGTGTGCAAACTTTTCTCGAAAGGCACAGCTGTCTTGCTGCACCCATAAAGGATGCATGCATGTGGCATATAGCAAAACAAATCTATCAGAAACACCCAAATATCTTCAAGTATTATATTTATCTCTGTGTTTACGTGCCTCTCTGATCAAGCGCGGGAAGAGGATCCTCCCTGATGGTACGTCACGGAGCCTGAGCCTGAGCGTCTGCAAATCTTGAGTGCGTTTTGAGAACTCGGGGAATTTGCAGATTTTGATTGCGGATTATTTAAAAACGGCTGACTGGATACAAAAAGTGACGACGTATTGTTGATATACTCGTCAATGGCTATGATTTGACTGCATTAAATCAGGAATGATGAAATGGTCTGGACGACTACTTTAAGGGTGCGATCAACAATATGAACACGGCAACCTAGAGAAGTAATTGGGTCCTCGGCTCCTGTGGCTGCAGAAGGGAATCCCACCAGCCCCTCCCTCTGCCCGCACACCAGGTAGGCTACAGGCCTGTACGATAACAAACCCGTCTTTATTTATCAACAAAAGGGGGGGGGGGGGGGCACGAAGTGTAACACTCGCCGACGTCGGCGAGAATTCCTATCGGCGACAGTTATAGGTATGGTTTTGAGCATATATGATATATGAGGCATTCAATTTCGTACAGAAATGTCCTCCGAGCAGGAGATGGGGGTATATACGGGTGGTTAAGACATTTCTGTACCAAATTGAATGTCTCATATATCATATATGCTCAAAACCATACCTATAACTGTCGCCGATAGGAATTCTCGCCGACGTCGGCGAGTGTTCCACTTCGTGCCCCCCCCCCCCCCCTTTAATGATAAATAAAGACGGGTTTGTTGTCGTAGGACGCCTGGACATGCCTTTGTTGATCAAGTCAATATTAGTAAGTATTCCCCTCAACGCCCGTTTTCTTTGCCTTTGTTAGTAAATAGACATTCCCTCATAAACAGACACTTGCCCACACGACACCGGACAAAAGGCATCCGCTGGGTGACTTCCAACTCAAGTTCATGTTTTAGATCGTACTCAATCGTACTCGCGACACACACCTCAGAACCAAGAATGGACCATAACAATTTCTTCATACCAACATCACTTTGGTATGAAATACCTCGCGAGTAGCCCCCTCTTGTGAAGTTGTGATGGGCGATACCAAAGCCGAGAGAGAGTCCTCTACCGTATATATATATATAGATAACACTATAGTCTCCACCAGTCCACGGTGCTCTAATGTCGCCACTCGCCAGGCGCCATATATTACGAATTTCACCACTACAGTATCACTACAGATTTGTAACTTCCTCCCTTAGCCTTGGGCGATAGCACCTTTTGAAGTAGTGAGTTTATTGACTAGTATCGGACTATCGGTGGCATCGATTATATCAACAGCACGACACCACCTGGGCTTAACGCTAGGCTTTGTCAAACACACTGTAACCCCACTCTTTAAAAAAAATGGTTTAGTTAGAAGGATTACACTAAAGAAACTTTTTATGACCTGAAATTCTGACTCTATACTGTAACTACTATAATAATACTTATATATAATATCGATACTTCTGCGTAAGTAGCTGGTATCGTAAGTATGGATATTTTGGTATCTATACGCCAACTCTTCTGATGTATATGTGTATGTATGTATGTGTATGTATGTGTATATGTATATGTATGTGTATATGTATATGTATATGTATGTGTATGTGTATGTGTATATGTATATGTATATATATATATTTTTTTTTATTCTCTTCAATTTTTATTTTGGTTCTAGCTCTTTTTTTTTCTTCTTGTCAAACTGTAATAGATGTAAAAAAACCCCAACAACAACAACTACTGAACACTATAATGACGGGTTGATAGCGGGGTGAAGGCTTGACTAACACACATAAAAACATAAGAACACTAGGGGGGGGGGCACTCAGTAGAGCGCATACCTCCGCCCGAATATTTCATCAATTGGTTGCCATGGCAACAGTTGTCAATAGATTTCACCCAAAATTAAATCCGTTCTTCCTTATACCAAATAGACTTGGTATACTGAGTTTGGTCCAAATCTATTGGAAACTTTTCGAGAAATCCTGTACACTAACAAACAGACAGACAGACAGACAGACAGACAGACAGATCGGGGTGAAAACATAACCCCTCCAACTTCGTTGGCGGAGGTAAAGACGCATAATGGAACTATTTGTGTATGATATGGGTTTTCTATATAGTAAGTAACTAATGATTTCATATAACTTTCAATCACAACAGAGGAGTTGTCGTTAATAAAGTAAGTATAAAGGAAGTTTTGTTCAGTTCACTCATAGGTTTCGACCATTTGGTTTTGACTCGCTCAAGAAATCTAGGACACCGTAGCGAGAAGGAAGGGCGGCATTTACTACCTGACCGTCGAGGAATTAAAAACAGAAGAAAATACATACATATAACTGATTGTGCCCAAGAACTTATATACTACAGCATAGGGTAGCTGTAGCATAAAGGGTAACAAGCATAATAGTCTACAGGCGCTATAGGCTTCAATGTAAAGAAAAAAAAAGAAAAAAAGAAGCTGTAGCATAAAGGGTAACAAGCATAGTAGCCTACAGGCGCTATAGGCTTCAATGTAAAGAAAAAAAAAGAAAAAAAGAAGCTGTAGCATAAAGGGTAACAAGCATAATAGTCTACGGGCGCTATAGGATTCAACGTAAAGAAGAAGAAAAAAGAAGAAGCCTATACTCGTGAACAAGGCATGCGAGTGGCACCATAAATACTCAGCCGGGACTCGCCAGTACAAGACTCCATGCAGCCTCGCTAGTCATGGATAAGTACCCGGATCAAAACCACTGGCTAGTGAGTAGGAGTTTTAGGGTGGCGGTACGAGGCATCACAGCCACTCAATAGTAAGTGAGTAAACTTGATTGAATTACTTATCATACTTAAAATAGTTTTAATAGTTACAAGACCGCAAATTATTCTTGTGATAAGCTTACTATAATGCACCGAATGTCAGTCTACCTTTCTGAGGAGAGAGAGAGAGAGAGAGAGAGAGAGAGAGAGAGAGAGAGAGAGAGAGAGAGAGAGAGAGAGAGAGAGAGAGAGAGAGAGAGAGAGAGAGAGAGTGTTGTGTACAAAGCCATTCCGATTGTCTTTCTAAGCATTATACTTATTACGGGTAACTTCTGCTAGTGATAATACAATAGTGACGATAATTATAATAGTAATGGTAATGCTATTGGTGGTAACAACAGTAATATTAATGTCTATACTAATTGGTAATAAAGGTTAATGTCGTGCCTGTCAGCACGTGTACATAATATGGGGAATATAATAATATAATTGGCATAATATGAGGAATCAAAAGAAACATTGACCACAGACAGTTGAGATGATGACAGTGTAAAGATCACGGCACTGGATAAGTGGGTATGAAGTCGCGGGTTACGAAGACCGGGCAAACATATCAGCGGCCGATAGTGATTGAAGACAATGTGGATAGTGTTGAAGGTGTTCACAGTGTGTCGGGCGTGGCGCCTCACTCTGGTGCACAGGTTCGCCTGGCCACCATGGCGTCCAGCTCCTGCTGCCACGCCTCCTAATCGTTACTGAGGGCGTGCAGACGCTTTTTCCACTGCAGTAGGAGGCCCTCGTGGTTTTGGGAGTAGTCCTCCTTGTACCGCAGCTCGCGCTCCTTGACGGGCTGGGGCACGTCGGCCATGTTGAAGCGCAACTTCCTGGCCCGGACAGTCTCGGGCACTTGCTCGCCCTCGCCGGTGGGCTTCGCGCCATGTTTATTACGCATCTTGTGGCGCAGGTCGGCGTCCAACTCATCGTTGAGTTGGATAACCCTGTCCCGCCGGGCTTCCTGATGTTCGCGCCACTGCCGCTGAAGCACGCGCATCTGCCGCTGAAACTCCGCTGGACTCATCGTCTCCTTGCATTCTGCACAGTCATACAGCCGGAGGCAGTGTTCACAGTTCATATTGAACACTGAGTCACCCTGCTGCGGCGGGCCGTCACCCTCCCGCGCAGGGGCACTCCTCTGCTGGCGTGCTGACACGGTGGTCATGACTCTTGGGATGCAATCACTCATAGCTGAGGATACTTGCATTGTCTTGAAAGTACTTTTGAAGAGGCAGTGATTGCAGGCGCCCCCGCCATATTAAAGAAGAAACGCCTCGTGAAGTTGGAACCAATGAGGTTGGAGTTGAGTGGTGAGGAAAAGACGCTACATAAGAGTCATTATTCCGTATTTACTCATGAGTATTGTTCCTTAACGACCACGAGGGTGAACCTCCAAGCTACGATGCCCAAGACTCACCACTCAACTCCAACCTCATTGGTTCCAACTTCAGCTCAACTCCACCACCTTAACTCCAACCTCATTGGTTCCAATCTGAAGACCGCACCAACACCTTCATAGTACAGAACTAGGGGGGGGGCCCACTCAGTAGAGCGCATACCTCCGCCTGAATATCTCATCAAATATATATATATATATTATATATATATATATATATATATATATATATATAATATATATATATATATATATATATATATATATATATATATATTATATATATATATATATATAGATATATATATATATA
>JACEEZ010006600.1:182500-185000 GCA_016584305.1 Chionoecetes opilio
TCAGGCAAAGAGGATTGAGTAGGATTAGGGTTGGATTAGAGAAAGAGGATTAGGACTGGATTGGAGAGGGAGGATTAGGTAGGATTAGGAATTGAGATGGAAAGGAATTGGCTTGTTAGGCATAATTAAGGCGTGAGGGTATTTAGATCTAATCAATAAACCGCGTCTGTCTGTTGAACTTCTTATCTCCTCCTCCTTCATCTCCTCGTTTATTTCATCTCCATTTACTTCTATCTTCATATCAACACTATTATTATTATTTTCGAGTGCCTCATTTATCATCACTTTCTCATCTTTTTCATCAGTGTTTTCCTCTTCCTCCTCCTTCGTCCCTTCGTCAGGTTTATCCTTCACTATGAACCCTCCATGCAACTCCATCTCGACAAAGGGAACCGTATCAGTCTCTTTAACCCCGTCTGCTTCATAAGACGTGTCCATATTGATGTCCAGGGGAGCGTAGGAGTTCATCTGAGGTCCTTGGGTATCCTGTAGGACTTCTGTGTTGCTTCGCATGTCTTCGGAGTTCTTCTGAGGCTCGTCTTTGTTGTCCTGAAGGTTTGTGTCCTGGTTCGTGTTAAGACTTGTTGGTTCTTCGTTGGTGGGGGCGGCCTCCTTGGTATTCTGGGGTGATGGCTCTTCCTCTTGTCTCTCCTCCTCCTTCTGCCAGGGTACCAAGACCTGTGAAGCCTTGAAGGAGTCCTTGATAGAGTTGACCTGTGAGATGACACGCTCCACAAGGCCATGACTCACATTCTGCGTCCTTAGAAAACCTAGAATAATCTTATCATTCTCACTTAAGGGCGTCTTATCTAGGGTCGAATCCACGTCTCCTTCACCTTCCTGTAGGCTCTGAAGGACCTGCGCGAAGGGATGTACTTTTATAATGGTGTTTATGCTAGAGGGGGTGACATCATCAGAAGGGGGGCGAGGGAGGGAGTTTTGTGTTTTGTTATGCAGGATCTGGCCATACGCAGCTGCTTGGGCCACGCAGGAGGGCACGTCGCCGCCCAGGGTGAGGCAGGAGTGTAGGACGGAGTAGCTGGAGGCGAAGGAGGTGCCGTCTTGGTCTCCTGAAGGCACTGGTAAGGGTGGTAGGAATGGAGGGTTGTTCTCACCATCAGTGGATCTGTTGGGGTAGTGGTAGGTTAGTGGGAGTAGTAGTAGTAGTAGTAGTAGTAGTAGTAGTATAGTAGCAGTAGCAGTAGTAGTAGTAGTAGTAGTAGAAGTAGTAGTAGTAGTAGTAGTAGTAGTAGTAGTAGTAGTAGTAGTACTTAGTAGTAGTAGTAGTAGAAGTAGTAGTAGTAGTAGTATAGTAGTAGTAGTAGTAGTAGTAGTAGTAGTAGTAGTAGTAGTAGTAGTAGTACTTAGTAGTAGTAGTATTGGTCAGAGCTGGGTACTAAATACATTATATGTATTTAAATACTAAATACCCTGGGAGAAATGTATCTAAATACTAAATACTAAATGCATTTTACGAATGTATTTAAATACTAAATACTAAATACATCAATTGTATTTAAATACATTTGTAAATACATTTTAATAATTAATTAAATACACAAATTTTAACATGTCCGAAAAAAACTGGATTTCCTTAGATTTTGCGTTGCCTTAGAAATTTCCTTCTTAGGCCTTCTTGGCAGCGGCAACCCTGGCTCACTGTAACATCGGGGATCCAGACTGTGGGGCGGATTTATGGCCAAATTAACTGATGATAGTGGGGCGGATTTATGGCCAAATTAACTGATGATAGTGGGGCGGATTTATGGCCAAATTAACTGATGATAGTGGGGCGGATTTATGGCCAAATTAACTGATGATAGTGGGGCGGATTTATGGCCAAATTAACTGATGATAGTGGGGCGGATTTATGGCCAAATTAACTGATGATAGTGGGGCGGATTTATGGCCAAATTAACTGATGATAGTGGGGCGGATTTATGGCCAAATTAACTGATAAAAAAGTATTTACATTTTTATATTATGAGTATTTAAATACAAGGTATTTAAATACTCATTAAAGTATTTAAATACTGTATTTAAATACATGAAAACCATTGTATTTATAAATACAGTTATAAATACACAAATGTATTTAAATACAAATGTATTTAAATACTGCCCAGCTCTGGTGGTAGTAATAGTAGTAGTAGTTGCAGTAGTAGTAGTAGTTATTGTTGTTGTTGTAGTCCTCCTCCTTTTCCTCCTCTTTTATTTCATCGTGTGTGTGTGTGTGTGTGTGTGTGTATGTGTGTATGTGTGTGTGTGTGTGTGTGTGTGTGTGTGTGTGTATGTGTGTATGTGTGTGTGTGTGTGTATGTGTGTGTGTGTGTGTGTGTGTGTGTGTTTGTGTGTGTGTGTGATGAACTCTCAGCTCCTCGTCAACATACACCGCACACTGACCGACTAAACACCCACCACCCCCACCACAACCACCCCCACCACACCCACTACTTACCTCCCCTTCTTCCCCATTTTTTCCTCTCCTCCTCCTCCTCCT
>JACEEZ010006600.1:190000-197500 GCA_016584305.1 Chionoecetes opilio
TACCCAAATTACAATGGAAATTACGTTCTGGGCCTCAAGGGGTTAATTCCTGTGCCATTAATTCCTGTGCCATTTTTTACTGTGCCATTTTTTACTGTGCCATTTTTTACTGTGCCATTTTTTACTGTGTCATTTTTTACTGTGCCATTTTTTACTGTGTCATTTTTTACTGTGCCATTTTTTACTGTGTCATTTTTTACTGTGCCATTTTTTACTGTGCCATTTTTTACTGTGCCATTTTTTACTGTGTCATTTTTTACTGTGTCATTTTTTACTGTGTCATTTTTTACTGTGCCATTTTTTACTGTGTCATTTTTTCCTGTGCCATTAATTCCTGTGCCATTAATTCCTGTGCCATTAATTCCTGTGCCATTAATTCCTGTGCCATTAATTCCTGTGCCATTAATTCCTGTGCCATTAATTCCTGTGCCATTAATTCCTGTGCCATTTTTTCCTACATTTGACACGACCTACCGTAAGCCCCAAGAAGCCCATGACTTTACCTGGTAAACTCGGCGACCCTTCATCCCCCAAAACAACAGCCACAGGTGCTGCCAGGGCGAACACGGGGGCGGAAGAAGAGCTACCTCCTCCCACAATGCCTCCGCCTCCTCCTCCTCCTCCTCCTCCTCCTGGGGCCCCCGTGCCAAAACTATTGAGGAAGCTGATGGGGTCGAACAGGAACCCGGAAAACGCTGCCCACGCGAACCACACCTGCAAGGAGGAAGGACTCATCAGAACATAAGAACATCAGAACATAAGAACATAAGAACATCAGAACATAAGAACACAAGAAAGAACATAAGAATATAAGAACATAAGAACATAAGAACATAAGGAAGAAAACACCTGCCAGGAAAAAGAACTCACTCACTCATGCCTTGGTGTGCAGAGCTTATGCCCTTAACAAATAATGAAATCAAGAAAAAAATGAAGGCAGGAGGAATGCATGAATGAAGCTAGAGTAATAATATAGCAAAGAAAAAATGAAAAAGAGAGAAAAAAGGATGAAAAAAGTGTGAAAATAAATAAATAAATAAATAAGGAAAGAAGACGAGGAGGAAATTAGAAGAAAAAGAAGAACGTAGAAGGAAGAAAACGGGAATTAAATTATTGAATACGAATTAAGAACATAAGAAAATAAGAACATAAGGAAGCTACAAGAGGCCGCGAGACATAAGAACATAAGAAAATAAGAACATAAGGAAGCTACAAGAGGCCGCGAGACATAAGAACATAAGAAAATAAGAAAATAAGGAAGCTACAAGAGGCCGCGAGACATAAGAACATAAGAAAATAAGAAAATAAGGAAGCTACAAGAGGCCGTGAGACATAAGAACATAAGAAAATAAGAAAATAAGGAAGCTACAAGAGGCCGTGAGACATAAGAACATAAGAAAATAAGAAAATAAGGAAGCTACAAGAGGCCGTGAGACATAAGAACATAAGAAAATAAGAAAATAAGGAAGCTACAAAAGGCCGCGAGACATAAGAACATAAGAAAATAAGAAAATAGGGAAGCTACAAGAGTCCGTGAGACATAAGAACATAAGAAAATAAGGAAGCTACAAGAGGCCGCGAGACATAAGAACATAAGAAAATAAGAAAATAAGGAAGCTACAAGAGGCCGCGAGATCTACACGTGGTAGTTCCTGTTACCTAACACTACCTACATCCACCTTTCATCCCCATCCATGAATTTATCCAGCCTCCTTTTAAAGCTCCCTAATGACTCCGCACTAACTACCTGTCTACTGAGTCCATTCCAGTCGTTCACCACCCTATTTGTGAACCAGTTTTCCCCTATTTTTTTTTATAAATCTACGCCCTTCCAGCTTTAATCCGTTATTTCTTGTTCTACCCTGCTTACAAAATTATTAAATACGAATACCATGTACACCCTAAACTACCACTCACTGACTCAATCACTTATGCCTTGTGTGGGAGATGTATTTAGTTACTTTTTAGGTATGATTAGATAATGTGTAGATGTATTTTGTAGGTTTAAATAATTGTACATTGGCAACTCATAAGCGGGGTTGCGTCATTCGCTTTTTGGGTGTTTAGGTTTTTGGAACTTTTCGAAACGTTACCTAGGTGAAAGGTTTTTGGATTTTTTCGTACCGTTGTTTTTTTTGTTTTGTTTTTTTGTTTTTGGTGTTGTTGTTTTAGTTGTTGTTGTTGTTGGTGTTGGTGTTGTTGTTGTTGTTGTTGTTGTTGTTGTTGCTGTTGTTGTTGTTGTTGTTGCTGTTGTTGTTGCTTTTGGTGTTGTTGCTGTTGTTGTTGCTTTTGGTGTTGTTGTTTTTGGTGTTTTTGTTGTTTTTGTTGTTGTTGTTGTTGGTGGTGGTGTTGTTGGTGTTGGTGTTGTTGGTGTTGGTGTTGTTGTTGCTGTTGTTGTTGCTTTTGGTGTTGTTGTTTTTGGTGTTGTTGTTTTTGGTGTTGTAGTTTTTGGTGTTTTTGTTGTTGGTGTTGTTGGTGTTGGGGTTGTTGGTGTTGGTGTTTTGGGTGTTGTTGTTGTTGTTTTTGGTGTTGTTTTAGTTGGTGTTGTTGTTGTTGTTTTTGGTGTTGTTGTTTTTGTTGCTGTTGTTTTCTTGTGTTGTTTTTGTTGCTTTTGTTTTTGGTGTTTTTGTTTTTGTTGGTGTTGGTGTTGTTATTGTTTTTGGTGTTGTTGTTGTTTTTGTTGCTGTTGTTGTTGTTGCTGTTGTTGTTTTCTTTGTTGTTGTTTTTGGTGTTGTTGTTGTTGTTTTAGTTGGTGTTGTTGGTGTTGGTGTTGTTGTTTTAGTTGGTGTTGTTGGTGTTGGTGTTGTTGTTTTTTGTGTTGTTGTTGTTGTTTTTGGTGTTGTTTTAGTTGGTGTTGTTGTTTTTTTTTTTTTTTTTTTTTTTTTTTTTTTTCTGTGTTTTGGTGTTTTTGTTTTTGTTGGTGTTGGTGTTGTTGTTATTGTTTTTGGTGTTGTTGTTATTGTTTTTGGTGTTGATGTTGTTATTGTTGCTGTTGTTGTTGTTGTTGTTGGTGTTGTTGTTGTTGTTGTTGTTTTTGGTGTTGTTGTTGTTGTTTAGTTGTTGTTGTTTTTGGTGTTGTTTTTGGTGTTGTTGTTGTTGTTTTTGGTGTTGTTTTTGTCTGGTCTCCTATTGTCTTTTTCTTTTTTTTTCCTTTATCTGCTTGTTAAAATGTCTTCCATGCTCTTTTCTTCAATTTTTATTCTTCTTTAGTGGGTGGTAGAAATCGAAGTGGTGATGGTGGTGATGGTGGTGGTGATAGTGTTCGAGGTCTTAATCACCACTGCCATATAAGTTATAGTTAAATATAGTTAAATATAGTGATAGTTAAAGTTAAAGGCCTGGGGGTGGGGGGTCGGGGTAGGAGGGGGGGAGGGAAAGGCAGCGTGGTGGTGCTTACGGTTCCCTGCACTCCAATTAGCAACCACTACCTAATTACCTTAATGAGCCATGCTTAATTGGTGGTTAGGTTGCTGCTGCTGCTCTCACTGGTGCCGGTGTGTTCCTTAGACTCAACCTAATTATTTGTTGTATTTTAATGTGTGTGTTTTTTTTTTCTCTCTCTCTCTCTCTCTCTCTCTCTCTCTCTCTCTCTCTCTCTCTCTCTCTCTCTGTCTCTGTCTCTGTCTCTGTCTCTCTTTCTCTCTTTCTCTCTCATCTGGCACATTTCCCCCCCTTTTTTGGCCTTAAATCTCTCTCTCTCTCTCTCTCTCTCTCTCTCTCTCTCTTCTCTCTCTCTCCTCTCTCTTCTCTCTCTCTCTTCTCTCTCTCTCTCTCTCTCTCGAAATAAGAAACCTCGTTATTCTCTCTCTCATTATTCTTGTGCATTCTCTCTCTCAGTAACTTTTCTTTAACACGCTCTCTAAACAAAACCTGTTATTCATTCTATTAAAAAACATTACCTATTTCTTGTTTCTTTTCAATAATTTGTTTATCAAGAGTTTCGATTTTTCTCTACAAGTTTTTCATTCTTTCTTCCATTCTCAATAAACAACTACAATAAACAATGTACTAAGCAACGTGTACTAAACGTGTACTAAACAACGTGTACAAAACAACGTGTACTTCTTACTCCTTTTCATTTTTTTCCCCACAAATAAGTATCCATCACGCATATCAGTTCAGTTCAGTTGTTGGTCGGGAGTCAGGCCTTTCAGTTCAGTTCAGTTGTGGGTCGGGAGTCTGGCCTTTTTCAACGGCACTCCCTGACGTGTTTCTTCTTGCTGTCTGGGTCTTTAGTTAGTTGTCTTCTCTTATTCTATCTTATTAGTTTCTTTCTTTTTCTTTCTTCTTATTTTCTCTGGTCATCCAAAAACTGTTGATTGTTCTTTTTGCTTCTTCCACATTCCCCTCTCCAAACAAATACTCCCCCACTATATCCTCTTCCTCCTCTAGGTAAGGTTGTTGTAGCCTCACACTTTTCTTACTTTCATTACTGTAGGCTGGGCACCATACACTCTTAGAAAAGAAGGGTAGGAAAAGGGTAGAAAAAGGGTATTTGTAGTGATGAAATACTGCTACCCTTTTTCTACCCTTACAAATATACCCTTTTGCAACCCTAAATATACCCTTTTCAAACCCCAAATATACCCTTTCTCATCCCTCTCGTCTAAAAAGGGTAGATAAAGGGTAGATGAAGGGTATAATCAGCAGCATCTACCCTCCAGCCTGGACATAGGGTATAAAAAGGGTAGTGATGGTGCGATGTAACAATTCTACCCTTAATATACCCCTTATTTCTGAGTGTGTACAGGAAAATGTTTTAAGTCCTCCTATCCCCTGTGATATCTCCCTCCTATCCCCTGTGATATCTCCCTCCTATCCCCTGTGATATCTCCCTCCTATCCCCTGTGATATCTCCCTCCTATCCCCTGTGATATCTCCCTCCTATCCCCTGTGATATCTCCCTCCTATCCCCTGTGATATCTCCCTCCTATCCCCTGTGATATCTCCCTCCTATCCCCTGTGATATCTCCCTCCTATCCCCTGTGATATCTCCCTCATAACTCCTGTAATTTTCCTTCCGTTTTCTCGTCATCTTAGTAAAATTTTCTTCTCATTTTATTTCGTGTCTATTCTCTTTTTTTCTTTTTGAGGGAAATAGTTGATCTTTTTTCGACCTATTTATCATAAAGTTTCGTCCTATTACTTGCATCATCCATCTTAAGCTGATCTTTTTTCGTCATATTTACCATAAAATTTCAACATATTGTTCATTCACCACCTCATTTAACCCCTTGAGGCCCAGAACGTCATTTCAATTATAATATGACTACCATTAGACGATTTGTAGTGAATATAATTAATACTTTATAGCTATGACCTGTTTAGTATCCTTGTCGACTAACTAATTTGGTATATTCAGTTGCTTTTCGTAATTTTATGCTCGACAACAGATGATTTTTTTTTATAGCCAAGGAAAGATCTGGGCGTGAAGGGGTTAATGCTGTTTACATCACATAATGTACTACTTGTCTAACACTTTTTGCAGCAATTTATTCATCACATCTAAATATAATTACTGAATCACACAATTTACCCATTATCTTCTTTCCTATCATCACTTTTCCTTCACTCCCTCTTCTTCCTACATTATATACAACATCTTCTTTCCTTTCCTCTTCTTCCTAGTCACCTTTCCATCTTATCTCCTATCATCATCTTCCTTCCTATATCACCCTTCCTTTCCTCTTCTTCCTAGTCACCTTTCCATGTTTTATCTCCTATCATCATCTTCCTTCCTATTATCACCCTTCCTTTCCTCTTCTTCCTAGTCACCTTTCCATCTTTTCTCCTATCATCATCTTCCTTCCTAGTATCACCCTTCCTTTCCTCTTCTTCCTAGTCACCTTTCCATCTTATCTCCTATCATCATCTTCCTTTCTATTATCACCCTTCCTTTCCTCTTCTTCCTACTCACCTTTCCATCTTATCTCCTATCATCATCTTCCTTTCTATTATCACCCTTCCTTTCCTCTTCTTCCTACTCACCTTTCCATCTTTTCCCTATCATCATCATCTTCCTTCCTATTATCACCTTTCCTTTCCTCTTCTTCCTAGTCACCTTTCCATGTTTTCCAATGCCTCCTATCATCATCTTCCTTCCTATTATCACCCTTCCTTCACTCCTTCTTCTTCCTACACTCTATACATCATCTTCCTATTTTCTTCTTTCTATTATCACTTTACTCGAACACTATTTGCATCACGCAGTTAACCTCACACTCTAAGAAGAAAAGGGTAGGAAAAGGGTAGAAAAAGGGTGTTTATAGTGATGAAATACTGCTACCCTTACAAATATACCCTTTTGCAACCCTAAATATACCCTTTTCAAACCCCAAATGTACCCTTTCTCAACCCTCTCGTCTAAAAAGGGTAGATAAAGGGTAGATGAAGGGTATAATCAGCAGCATCTACCCTCCAGCCTGGACATAGGGTATATAAAGGGTAGTGATGGTGTGATGTAACAATTCTACCCTAATATACCCCCTATTTCTGAGAGTGCATATACGCTTAGAAACCTTAGATTTGCCTCATCTAAATCCACAGGTGAGGTTCCGGTAGACAGGTACAGTACAGGGGTGATTAAGTGTACGTCTGTATGTGTGTGTGTGGGGGGTTGAGTCAGGGAACAGTTAGGGTAATTGGGTTGTTATGTGCCACGCCAGGAAGTGTGATGGATGGGGGAGGCAGTGTGAGTTTTTTTTTTTTTTTTTTTTTTTTTTCTGTTTAACGCTATTTTATATTTATTTTATTAATTTATGTTAAGCTTTTTTTTTTTTTTTTCGATCCTCCTGTTTGTCTTCATCTTATTTTTTTCTTCTCTTGCTTTTGTCTTTTCCATTTTTTTCGTTGTTGGCTTCAGCGATTTTATTGTAATTTTTGTTTTTTTGTCATGTGATATTTTTTGTTACTTAACGTTATTTGGCTTGAGTTTGGATTGAGTTTTGGCTTGATTTGGCTTGATTTGGCTTGAAATGGGCTTGATTTTGGCTTGATTTTAGGATTTGGGATTGATTTTTGGATTGATTTTGGCTTGATTTTGGATTGATTTTGGCTTGATTATTTGTTTTGTTCGATCATGGAGTTTGTCTTCTTGTATTTTTTTTCTTGATTATATTTCGTGTCCATTTGTTTTGTTTAGCGTCAGCGATTTTATTATTATTTTTTTTTCTTCAGTTTCAGTCATTTGTGTCATTATCAGTGATTGTTTTATTCACGTTATTTGGAATATATTTTTTATTTGATTGATTTTGTGTGGTAGATTATTATCACACTGAATATCGTACATCAGCATCGTTTAGACTTTAGATCAACTTGGAAAACCTGAAATAATGCTGGTAGTTCCCTTAAAACTACTTATACATAACTACAAAACTCTTCATCCGATTTTTTCTCATGATTTTGTGTTTTCCATTTTTGTAGTTTTTGGTTTCAACGAATACAAAAAAAATTAAGAGTGATTCTTTTTACGTTATTTGAAATAGTCTTTTATATGATTGT
>JACEEZ010006600.1:202500-225000 GCA_016584305.1 Chionoecetes opilio
CACCATTCATCACCACCACCACCACCATTCATCACCACTACTACTAATACTATCACACTATTTTTTTATACAAGTGGTAGTGGTGGTCTGTAGTAGTTGTTGTGGTGGTAGTGGTGGTGGTAGTAGTGGTGATATTGCTATTATAATGCACCACTACTACTAATACCATCACACTATTTTTTGTATACAAGTGGTAGTGGTGGTCTGTAGTAGTAGTTGTTGTGGTAGTAGTGGTAGTAGTGGTGGTGGTAGTAGTGGTGACATTGCTATTATAATGCACCACTACTACTAATACCATCACACATATTTTTTTTGTTACAAGTGGTAGTGGTGGTATGTAGTAGTAGTTGTTGTTGTGGTAGTAGTGGTGGTGGTAGTAGTGACATTGCTGTTACAATTACCTCATTTATTACTACCATATACTACTACTACTACTATTACTATAACCATAACGATATATACCACTACTACTACCACTACAACCACCACACTCCTATCCCACAACCTTCACCTAAACACCATACCACTAACAACACCCTCTTCCCCCCTCCCCCCTCCTTCCCCCTCTCCCCTACCTGTAATCATCTCTATGTTACCTGTACCTGTCTAACCCACATAGTCACGCTGCCATATGGACACAACCACCCTTAGAGGCCATTACAGGGGCCTTGCAAAGTACTACAGTGAACCTTAACAACATATGCTTCACCACCCCACCACCACCCCCACCACCACCCCCACCACCACCACCACCACCACCCCCACCACCACCACCACCACCACCATTAATACTGTACTGTCATTACCTCCCATATGCACCTATGTATTATTTCGTTTTTCCATTACCTATTATATCCTATTTACTTACCTACTTACTATATCTACCCATCACCTTTTTTTTTTTGCCCTTGGCCAGTCCTTTGTCATGTAAAAATAATAAAATAAAATAAATAAATAATGTAGGTACTGTACTTCAGTGCTTAATGTTGTTGTTATGATTGCTAGTCTACTGTCAAGGAAATTACAGCTACTACTATTACTAAGATTAAGGAATTGTCAAGCTTTTTTTGAATTCATAGGATAATTTCTAAACAGAACTTTAATAATCAAAGAATCACCAGGAAACTATTCATATACACTTATAGGAACTAAGGATTATTAGCTCCGCCAACGAAGTTTGCGGGAGGTTATGTTTTCACCCCGATCTGTCTGTCTGTTTGTTTGTTTGTTTGTTAGTGTGCAGGATTTATCGAAAAGTTACGAATAGATTTGGACCAAACTTGGTATACCAAGTCTATTTGGTATAAGGAAGAACTGATTTAATTTTGGATGAAATCGAATCACAACTGTTGCCATGGCAACCAATTGAAAATTCTATTTTCCCTATCCTTTAACATGGTGAATGAAATATTCGGGCGGAGGTATGCGCTCTACTGAGTGCCCCCCCTAGTTTCATTATGTTATTATATATATATACTAATTTTAAATATGTTTTTCAAACATTAAACTGAAAAAGATAACGCTAAAATAACTAAAATAACTAAATTAACCAACTAAAATAACTAACTTTAACTAAAAAAACAGGAAAAAATTCTAGATAAAACTAATAAGGTAAAAAAAATACGTGTTGATCCTTACGTTAAATGCGACGATGGCGAGGATGACGCCTGGGTCGGTAATGATGCTCTGGATGCCTTGAATAAACTGCCTTGAAGTCGCCACCTCCTTCCTTCCATCCTCCTCCTCCTCCTCCTCTTCTTCTTCCCTCACCTCCCTCCTCCTCCTTGCCCTCCCCTTCTTTAGTGCCGAGGTAAGAACTCCGTCACTCTTGAGGGCTTCACTGTGCTTCCTTTGCTTCCTTTTTGTTGATTTATTTAGGGTCTTTTTGTCAGGCCCGGCAGATGGTGGTGACAGGTGGTGGTGGTGGGTGAGGGGAGGTAGGGAGAGGATGAGTCAGCAGGGAGTCGCTTGAGTCGTGGTGGGAAAGTCTGTGGTCACCTGTTGTTGTTGTTGTTGTTGGTTCACCTGGATTCCTGTCGCTGGTTACCTGAAGAATGTCTCCTGAAGAAGTATTCATCATAGATCGTGTTGTTTGTATTGTTGTCGAGTCCTTTACCTTTACACTGGAAGGGGCAAAGTGGGCATAGTCACCTGGTTTTATGCCTTGCTGCCCTTTAGTCTCCTTCCTCCTGACGGTGAAATACCTGACACGGCTCTTGGTCTTGGTCTTGGTTGGCATCCCCGTAAACATCTTTCTTCGGCATGTATCGTTTCCTGGTCCTAACGACGATGGCAACACGAGTACGGCCGCGTCCTCTATCTTTTCACCTTCAGGAGGATTAGATAACGACGACGAGGACCTCATCTCAACGGCCTCATTTTCGTCATGTCTCTCAAAACGGCCGCGTCCTCTATCTTTTCACCTTCAGGAGGACTAGATATCGACAAGGACCTCATCTCTACGCCCTCACCTTCGTCATGATCTCTCAATGCCCTCAGGACCTGCATAGCATTCTGGTCCATTAGCGGCAGTGGTTTGAGCAGGACAGAGGCTGCCTGTGTAGTGGGGAGTTCCTGGAGACGCCCTAGTAGACACAGCAACACCACGGCGACCCACACACGCCCCATCATGTTTCCTGACGGGGAGGTAGCGATGAGAGAGCGTCTATGTGTCTTTCCCACGAACCCACCACTCACACGCATCCCTTGATCTTTTGGAGGTGTGTGAGAACCCTTCTGCAGTGTTCAAGCGTTGCCAGTGGTTCCAAACACACACACGTACACACACGCACCTACTTGCTTCACATACCTACCGGGAATGTGCTAATAACTCACACACATCTGAGTTTTATGGCTGTAGTGATTTATAACTTTCAATGTGTGTTTTTTTGTTTTGTCGCGTATGTTATTGTTTTTTCTTCATTTTTTTAAGCCTGTATGGTCACTGAGGCATAAACGAGCTAGAAGACTGGCGTAATAAGCTGTTTTTTTCACAACATAAGTTTTTTTTAAGGCCTGGAATATAACTACCACGAGTCTTGTCTCATTCTGAAATCTTAAAAAGTTTCGAAATGAACAAAAAATCAACTTTTCTGATTGCACAAGTAATGTTCTGTTTGAAAGGACACTGATAAACCTGTAGGAACACTCGCAGGCTCAGGTTCAAGGCCGTGGAATGAGGAGTGTTTCAGCCTTGATCGAGGGGGATTGTCACACTGATCTGAGGGCTGAGTGGTTTGTGATGCCCTTGCAATGTTACGGTCCCGTTCTGTCACGTCACATGCTTGTTACTGGAAGGGGATGAAGGTTCTGTTGGTGATAGATATACGATGGTTGTTGTTGTTGTTGTTGTTGTTGTTGTTGTTGTTACTGGAAGAGGATGAAGGTTGTATTGGTGATAGATATACGATGGTTGTTGTTGTTGTTGTTGTTACTGGAAGAGGATGAAGGTTGTATTGGTGATAGATATACGATGGTTGTTGTTGTTGTTGTTGTTACTGGAAGAGGATGAAGGTTGTATTGGTGATAGATATACGATGGTTGTTGTGTTGTTGTTGTTGTTGTTGTTGTTGTAGTTGTTGTTGTTGTAGTTGTTGTTGTTACTGGTAGGGTGAAGAGAGACAAAGGGTGTGAGAACGAAGGATATAAGGAAGAATTGAAGTGTGCCAATGAAGAAATGGGATGATAAAAAATGGGAAAATGGGAAAAGAATGGGAAAGAAAAAATGGGAAAAGAAGAAAAAAATGGGAAAAGTGGGAAAGAAAAAATGGGAAAAAAAGAAAAATGGGAAAATACGAAGAAAAATGGGAAAATACGAAGAAAAATGGGAAAATACGAAGAAAAATGGGAAAAGACGAAGAAAAATGGGAAAAGAAGAAAAAAATGGGAAATAATGGGAAAGAAAAAATGGGAAAAAAAGAAAAAAAAGGGAATGACGAAGAGAAGAGATGGAAAGAAGAGGAAGAAGGGACAGAAAACTAGGATGAGGAATGGAGAAGAAAAGAGAAGTGATAAATAGGAGATAGGAGAAAGAGATAATAAAGTGTATAGAGGCTCAGAGTTGTTGTTGTTGTTGTTGTTGTTATTGTTGTTGTTGTTATTGCTGTTATTATTGTTGTTGCTGTTGTTATTGTTATTGTTGTTGTTGTTGTTGTTGTTGTTGTTGTTGTTATTCTTGTTGTTGTTGCTGTTGTTATTGTTATTGTTATTGTTATTGTTTGTTGTTGTTATTCTTGTTGTTATTGCTGTTATTATTGTTGTTGCTGTTGTTGTTATTGTTATTGTTGTTTTTGTTGTTGTTGTTGTTGTCGTTGTTGTGAATAGCAATTGGAGGAGATTTTGTGATAACGAGTATTGCTGTATATTTGTCCTCAGTGTAGCATCATTATTGTGTTACGAAGATACAGTATTAGCTTGTGTTTCCTGAGTATTGCAAGTTGCTACTATTACAGAACCGGTTACATCACGTCAGGTTACTAATTACAACGATCAGTAACAGGGCATAATTTAACACCCTTACAACGATCAGTAACAGGGCATAATTTAACACCCTTACAACGTCCAGTAACAGGGCATAATTTAACACCCTTACAACGATCAGTAACAGGGCATAATTTAACACCCCTTACAACGACCAGTAACAGGGCATAATTTAACACCCTTACAACGGTCAGTAACAGGGCATAATTTAACACCCTTACAACGGTCAGTAACAGGGCATAATTTAACACCCTTACAACGATCAGTAACAGGGCATAATTTAACACCCTTACAACGTCCAGTAACAGGGCATAATTTAACACCCTTACAACGACCAGTAACAGGGCATAATTTAACACCCTTACAACGTCCAGTAACAGGGCATAATTTAACACCCTTACAACGATCCCTAACAGATCATAATTTAACACCCTTACAACGGTCAGTAACAGGGCATAATTTAACACCCTTACAACGATCAGTAACAGGGCATAATTTAACACCCTTACAACGTCCAGTAACAGGGCATAATTTAACACCCTTACAACGATCACTAACAGGGCATAATTTAACACCCTTACAACGATCCCTAACAGATCATAATTTAACACCCTTACAACGTCCAGTAACAGGGCATAATTTAACACCCTTACAACGATCACTAACAGATCATAATTTAACACCCTTACAACGGTCAGTAACAGGGCATACTTTAACACCCTTACAACGATCAGTTACAGGGCATAATTTAACACCCTTACAACGGTCAGTAACAGGGCATAATTTAACACCCTTACAACGATCAGTAACAGGGCATAATTTAACACCCTTACAACGGTCAGTAACAGGGCATAATTTAACACCCTTACAACGATCAGTAACAGGGCATACTTTAACACCCTTACAACGGTCAGTAACAGGGCATAATTTAACACCCTTACAACGATCAGTAACAGGGCATAATTTAACACCCTTACAACGATCACTAACAGGGCATAATTTGACACTTCCCTATCAAAAAAAAAAAAAAACCCGTATTATTTTTCCATGTTAGACCACAAAAATCAACAAAATAACCGTTTATAACACTTCAATTTTTGCTTTAGGGATTCTAATTAGTCTTAGTGAATCTAGTTAAGTTAATATAGGATCACGATGGTTTTAAGAGCTTATAGCGGTAAAGGAAGTAGTGTGTGTGTGTGTGTGTGTGTGTGTGTGTGTGTGTGTGTGTGTGTGTATATGTGTGTGACTAGAGAGGGTTGCAACACACACCCTTCCTCGCTCAGGCCACAGCTACAACTGAATTTCAAGGAGTTTGTAGTCACATTAAATATACGAGAGAGAGAGAGAGAGAGAAGAGAGAGAGAGAGAGAGAGAGAGAGAGAGAGAGAGAGAGAGAGAGAGAGAGAGAGAGAGAGAGAGAGAGAGAGAGAGAGAGAGAGAGAGAGAGAGAGAGTTGCATGGTGTACAGTACCTCCTTCCTCCTTATGTCTTCTTGTTTTCGTAATTTTCTTCCTCTCTTCCTTTACCACCACCATTACCACTTCAAGCCCTCCTCCTCCTCCTCCACTCCTCCTCCTCTCTTCCTCCTCACGTCTCCCGGAACAATTACTGCTAGTGGTAGTTGTAGTTAGCATACTTCATATCCTATCATTCTTCACTACGAAACTTCCATGTTCCTATCTGCTTTAGGGACATGGTAGTCTTTTCTAACTGTTATCTTACATGTAGTTTGATAGTTAGTAGTATGTAGTTACAACAGATACCCTAGTTATGGACCAATAGCTAGCCTGGTGTCTGTTATTCCTATGTATCCTATGTATTCCTCCTCTTCTTCTTCTTCTTCTTCTTCTTCTTCTTCTTCTTCTTCTTCTTCTTCTTCATCTCACTTCCATTCTTCCTATCTTCTTTCTTCCTCTTCTCCTTCCTCCTTAATATCTTACATTTTTTTACGTTGTAGTATTGTTTCTTTATGACTTCCCTATCTTCCATGCTCGCCTGAGGTCGTGCTTGCTGCTTCTATGTATCCACTAGTGCATCTGTCGGCTCCTCTACCTGTCATTCTGATGAAGTTCTTTTCCGCTCCCTTTTGGCTGCTTTTCTTTCTTCTTTTCACAAGATTTCTTCTTCCTTGTCTGTCTTCGTCTTGCTTATTTATCACAATTCTCTTCTTCTTCTCTCTCTCTCCTCTCTCTCTCTCTCTCTCTCTCTTCTCTCTCTTAAATGATCTATCAGTATTTTTTTTCGTTTAGATTTTTCTCTTCTTGATCTCTCTCTCTCTCTCTCTCTCTCTCTCTCTCTCTCTCTCTCTCTCTCTCTCTCTCTCTCTCTCTCTCTCTCTCTCTCTCTTGTGTGTGTGTGTGTGTTGGTATTTTGCCTCATTTAGGAGAAAGCTGGATTGATGTTGATTTAAATATTCAAATGAGGTGCCTAAATGAGAGAGAAAGAGAGAGAGAGAGAGAGAGAGAGAGAGAGAGAGAGAGAGAGAGAGGAGAGAGAGAGAGAGAGAGAGGAGGTAATCTGATGAACGTAAAGATAA
The DNA here is from genome assembly GCA_016584305.1 of Chionoecetes opilio. Taxonomy (NCBI): domain Eukaryota; kingdom Metazoa; phylum Arthropoda; class Malacostraca; order Decapoda; family Majidae; genus Chionoecetes; species Chionoecetes opilio. The sequence continues at coordinate 209,519 of JACEEZ010006600.1, forward strand.
TTACTTTCAAAGTTTCTCCTCATAAGTCAACTTCACTCATAAGAAAATAACATCATCGCTGCTTTTTGTTTTTTTATGAGGGAAAGTTTGAGTTATTTTTGGTATTTATGGAGGAAAAAACAACAATTTAGTGTGTAATAAACCTATATAGTATCATACACACACCACACACACACACACACACACCCACCCACCCACCCACCCACCCACCCACCCACCACCCACCCACCCACCCACCCACCCACCCACCCACCCACCCACCCACCCACTCCACCCACCCACCCACCCACCCACCCACCCACCCACCCACCCACCCACCCACCCACCCACCCACACACACACACACACACACACACATTATAGGAATACACTTTTTTTCATATATACACACATACATACTGTACTTTTCGGAATCTATTAAATTATTATACAGTAGGTTACAGTTTTGGTGTCCATGTTACAGAATGGATATATTTAAATTCGCCATTGGTTGTGTATGAAGAAAAAGGACGTAATTGTTCCTTGTCAAACTATGCAATATGACACCTCGGGGATACGAACTGGGAACCACGTCCAAGCGCTACCCACTATGCCACCACTTGTAAATATTGACAGGTATAGTCTTTTTTTTTTAACGAGGCAAAAATTTCATTCTATCTTAAGGTCTCATGCTTAAAATGATGCCTATGTTTACCTGATTATAGGTTAACTATGATAAAATACAACTGAAATTTAGAAGAAGCGTAGTATTCCCTTCTCCTGGCATCAAATATCAGTCAGTAAGCAGCAAAGGGGCAGGATTTTTCACCTCGTTAAAGAAATAGACTAAAGAGTGTACTGTAATAAAGCCACTGTACCGTATTAGTATTATATTACCCGTCCGTCACTGTGCCTCGGCCAACACTCACTCAAGAGTACAATATCAAATCCACCAAAAATATGCAAAATCGTAACTAACTACCGTAGACCAACTTCTACTATACAACTACTATAATACTACTACCAACTATACCAACATCACTTTGGTATGAAATACCTCGCGAGTAGCCCCCTATGATATGATGCTGAAACGCCCTACGGTTGGCAACACTGTGTTCTAATATTAGTAATTATTAAGTCCCCTTTAGAGACTGCCAAAATGTTATTATATGACTATATATATGTATTGTAAGCCTCACTAATGGTTGCATTGATAGCATTTTTGTATATATACTACATATCTATATTTATTAACCTAATATTATGATAAAATCCGAAGTGGACTTAAGCCAGGTTCACACTGAGCTTTTTTCGGCATTTTTGTAGACGGAGAAGAGGTCTGGGTCTGGGGCTGGTTCATGATCGCCCTAGGTTTTTAAAAAAAAATCACACCGCTCGATCGGTCTTTTATCGACCGAGCGATCGAGAATTTCGCGCGCCAAATTCAAATAAACGCAAAAGCCAGCACCCCCCTCGCCCCAATCACCCCAATTATTGGTATAATTTCGGTATTGGGCACTAAAAACTAACAAATTTCACTTACATCATTGTGCAGATCTTTTCATCCTTAATTTGAATCCCAATTTCCCCAATTTCCCATGCAATGGCGATACATATAATACCGAAAATTTCCGTTTTAGCTACAGCCAGAAACGGTTGTTAGTTTAAATCAGATTATGTTAAGTTAGACGTGGGGTTTGATTACGAGCTAGCGCGAAGCGCTCGTGAATCCTCACTGGACCGGGATTTTTCCGGCATAAGCGGCCGACCCGACCCGACCGACCATCATGCTTTTCAGGAGCTTATATCTTTGGAATCCCGCTTCCGATTGACAAGCGGTCTCCGCCAATCTGATAGCCCCATTCAATCCCTACAGTTTCAGCGTAAAAAGGCAAAGGTAAATGGAGTTTAGATGACAGCAGACAAATTTCCTTGCTATCGAGTCCTCACTGGATATTTGTTTGTTTGTTTGTTTGTTTAGAGCAGTGGTTCTTAACCTGGGTCGATCGAACCCCAGGGGTTCGGTGAGCCAGTCTCGGGTTCGGCGAAGGCCCTTCGAAAAACATTGCAATTTGGCTATTATTGTAATTTCAGATTATTCACCAGATAAACTATCGCGAAATTAACGTAAATTTAAGCAGCACGGTGGAGGGAGTCATGGGTGGGTGTGTATAAGTACGTGTGCCCACCCGCCTCTCACTTCCGAGCAGTGGCGTATACATATAAGGGGGGGGGGGGGGGGGCACGGCCTCGTTTGGCCATTGAATAACAAATTAGTTCAAAATATCCCTCCTGAGGCCTCAAAATGCCCCTAAAAATACTTGATTTTCAAACAATTTCATGACCCCTCCTCAGACCCCCCAGCTGTAGACTCGCTTCGCTCGCCCTACCCCGTCTTAAAACAATCCTGGATTCACCTCTGTGCCCCCTTTCCGAGGATCTGTATATGCCACTGCTTCAGAGTCCTTCCTTCCTTCCTTCATATATGTTATTTTCCAAAATAACACTTGAATTTTGAGGCAATTTTTCTCAAATGTTTGCATCAATTAAATGAAAATGTATTCTTATTAATATATATTTCTTGAGTTTTGAAGCAATTTTTCATGAATTTTTGTATTATCCCCCCCAAACCCCCCCCCCCCCCCTATTTAAGGGGTTCGGCCAGTGTGCGGAGGTTTTTTGTTAGGGTTCTGTGCCTCTGTAAAGGTTAAGAACCACTGGTTTAGAGGATAATGCCTCAGAGCCATAGTGATCTACTGCTGCAGCAATTAGTGTTGGCCGAAGCCATCACCCCGGGAGGGGGGTCACAAACCCCCGGCTAACACCCGGTACCCATTCACTGCTGGGTGGACAGGGGCTCGGGTTTTAAGAAAGACCACCCATCTACAGTGGCGTCACCGCGGGGGGGCTAAGGGGGACTTAGCCCCTCCAAGTCAAGGACTCAGCCCCCCCAAATTGCTGCTAGTAGCCTGCTACCCAAAAACAATAAACAGGAATATTTATCCAATTTTCCATGCCAGAGCAAAACCTTATTTTTCACACTTTTATAGAAAAATTGGTCTGATGTTTCATTTAAATGTTGAAATATTTTTGCTAACAAACCTTGAAATTACTAAGTATATTCTATTATAGAGATATTAATTTTTTTTTTTAATTATTAAATGTAGTTAATATGGTATGATGCCTGGTATAACTCTATTAATTTATGTGTCATGTAATTAAAGCTTAATTCCACTTTCTTCTCTTTTTTGGGCCCCAAAATTACCCTGGAATTGATTAATTTTCAAAATTACCCCCCGACCCCCCAGCTGGATAGCCCATCACCACCCCGGGGTTAAAGCCCCCCCAAATTTTTGTTCCTGGTGACGCCACTGCCCATCTATCGGATACGGGATTGTTCTGACAAAAGCGGCCGACCCGACCCGACCGACCATCACGCTTTTCAATCGCTTCCGATTGACAAGCGGTCTTCGCCATCTGATAGCCCCATTCAATCCCTATTTGCTGGTCGTCAGCACGAGCTTGACAGACGACCTACAAAGCGATACCAAAGACACTACAACGTAGAATGTCTTTGGCGATACTAAGCAGAAAAGGTCACAAGAAGAAGAAGAAGAAGATTTGTCTCCCGAAACTAATTGCGTGTGTGAACGTAAGTAATCTCCGCACTAGCCCGCAAGAGACCGACTTCTCCGTCTACAAAAATGCCGAAAAAAGCTCAGTGTGAACTGCCTTAATATAACTGGAATCAAGACTAATCCCTGCGATGAGTTATGCGTGTAAACATGTGTTTGGTAATGCTGGCCAAACTAATCTTATAAGCTCTTATAATCATTATATATTACAAAATAACAAAACACAAATGCCTGAACTATATGAGTTTAGTATACAAATATATCCATTTTCTTTGTTCGTGCACTTACAGTGGCTTTTGAGGGAGGTCTTAAGAATGATGTGTGTGTTTGTGTACCTGTTTAATTGACACACTAGTACTACTAAGCCTATTTTTTGCATATGAAAAGAGGAAAATATTGTGATTCCCCCAAGTCTGTATGATGGACTTTACAAATAATATAATATATGATTTGTAAGGACAAATATTTCCTTATGAAAATATATATTACAGATAAATCGACTATGTAGCGTTGCTGAGCTGAGTGGCGGGGTAAAATTTGCATAAAATATATTTTTGCAGTTCCATACACGGAGCTTATTAAAATTATTGACAGCGAGCTTCGCTCGCTGTTGCTTACCGGGTAAGCTATCGCTTACCATAAGACCCGTGGAACCAAGTTTCCGCCAAAAAGTGTATAACTACTCCTAATTATTATCGGATTGAGCTAAAATTTGACATGCAAGTAGTGCTGTCAAAATCAATGGGGGTCTGTACAACAAACTTTTTGCATAGAATAAGCCCTTAATGAGTAATTCACGTAATGAGTTAATTGGCTGGAACGTGGCTCGCTGTCACGTTCCAGCCGCAAGAACTGAGCCAAAAGTAAAGGGGCCAGAGGCTGGACGTCTATACTTGATATAAATACGATGGTTACCTAATGGTGTTAGGCCAGCGGCCAGCCGCCGGTGTCACACTGTCACACGGTGTAGTATGCGGCGCCGCGGCATGGCCTTAGAGGCTAATTACTGTTGGTAGCCACTGGCCATTGTATTCTCTTATAAGCTAGACAACGCCCTGACTTTTAATGAATTGAAAGGGAGTCTGAGGGACTATGGTATTAATCTGAAATTCTGAATCAAAGTGAGGGATTAAAAAAGTCACCATTAATTAGCGAAACACTTTTCTGCAACTATCCTGCTATTATTAACCTAATGAACTAACCGAAGTTCCGAAGTTAAATTAAGTTAACCTCCTACCGTAGATAACAGTAAAGTCGCCACCTGCAGTCATGTCGCCAGCCGCCAAATACTACGAATCATTGCATCACTACTGATTTTTATGTGCCACTGAAGATGTTACACAGTAGTTTATATCATGACTGTATAATCTACCCTGTTTCAGCGTTGTTTTATGCTTTGTAGCTGCAAGTATAACTGTTGCGCATTTTGCTTCTCAAGTTTTTCTTGGCGCGACGACAGACAGTAGCTCATCACCTTTCGGGCGACAGGACACAAGACTTGGCAGATCTTTCAAACTTGAATAGAATTTGTTTTCACGTTGGCAGAGAATTTTTTTTATATCCAAGCATCTTCCGCAGCTAATATATATAGAGACTTGTTTTACTTTACCTCTAATTTCCCTGAATTCCCCAGAGTGGCGACTCAACTGTTGGGTTAAAATACTAGCTGGCGACTTTACTGTAGTACTGTAGGTATAACAACGTCACCACTCGGTTTTATTTTTATAATTTGTTCATTTATAGCCCTAATATGACACAGATGAAGACACAAAATGACACAGACTTTCCAGATAGCCTCTTCTAACTTTCCTGAAATCATGGATGTAGAAATGTAAGTATTAACGCCACCACACGTCTGTAAATAACAAAGAAACGTTGTCCTGGCGACTTTACTGTTATCTACGGTAACAAGTAACCCCTCCCCCCCCGCACACCTCAGTGATTGGCGCTTCACTAAGGCAGAATAGGGGAGAGTGGAGCAGGTTGCATCGAGGGTAGGTTGCATCATTGCCTCTAACTCTCATATTATCACACGTACATCGTCTTACTACTACTACTACTACTACTACTATAAACTACTACTACTACAACTACAACAATAATAATAATAAAAAAAGTTAATGCGAGTTAGAGGCAATGATGCAACCTACCCTCGATGCAACCTGCCCCGCTCTCCCCTACTGCAAACTACCGTCGTGTACAAAGGCCCGTGTTGGGATGTTGTTAATACTACCGTCGTGTACAAAGGCCCGTGTTGGGATGTTGCTAATGAAGGGCGAGAGTCCTGGCAAAGCTTTACTTCAGAATGAGGAATACTTCTTGTGGGAGGGCAGGTGACCCGCCTGTAGATACATACCATCATTCTCCACCTACTCGTGACCCTCACCCGGGCTGGGTCATGACCTCATCCACCACACCAAAGGGGAACCAACAAACCGTACATAACTACTGTCGGACTTCCTCCTTTCCCTATGGACTCATTATAACAAGACTTTAGTACTAATACACACACACACACACACACACACACACACACACACACACACACACACACACACACACACACACACACATATATATATATACACACACACATACACACACACACACAGGTAATGGCCGAGGTGGTCACTTGAGGTCACAGGTGTGGTCGTGGCGGAGGCAGGTCACGGGCAGTCCCTCCAGCACCTGCCCCGTGACACCGTCCACCAGCTGTCCCGTCCGTGCGGCGCCCAGCAGGTGCGCCGCCATGGACCTGCGGCAGAAGTTCACGTTAGGGAGACACAAGCCACAGCATAAGAAAATAAAAACATAAGAAAATAAGTAAGCTACAAGAGGCCGCGAGACCTAAACGAAGTAGTTCCTGCAGCATGGGGTTATAGTTACTAGTATTGCATAATGTGCTGAGGGAGGAGGTTGGGGAGGTACTCACACGGCGAGGGCGGGGGCGGAGGCGGAGGACTGGCCGACCCGCGCATAGTCCAGAGTTGCGTGGAAGAGGGCGCAGCGCACGCAGCCGTCCGGCCGCTCGTGTTCCTGCCACAGGCCGTTGAGGGCGTCGCTGAAGTCGTCCATGTCGTCCCTATTGGCCGACCTCTTCACGTCGTACTTCAGCTCGGCGTCGTCGAGGAGGGTGTGGAGGGAGTGGAGGACGGAGGGCGTGTCTGACAAGTCCATGAGGGCCAGGTCGTCCAGCATCCCGCGCCCTCCTTCCGCCGCGGCGGCCTCCGTGGTCACCAGCACGCGGTAGGCCAGGTAGGCGAGCAGCACGGCCGCGCCCAGCCCCGCTAGGATCAGGTAGGGGTCCATGTGCACCCCCGCGGCGTACCCTCCCCCGCCCCCTCCCGAGGAGTAGCTCTGCATCCCGCCGTACGTCGCATACGAATCGTCGTAAGCGCCGTGGCCGCCGTAGCCCTCGTGGTAGTCCCGGTAGCCCTGCCTGGCGAGGGAGCGGCCCTCCTCCATGGGCGGACCCTCCAGCAGCATCTGCAGGCCCTGGGCTGCCAGCGGACTGGTCTTGGCCAGATCCTCTCGGAAGTGATGGAGCTCCTCACGCGTCACGGCGCCGCCAGCCACGCTCAGCACGTGGTCCACGAACTGCCGCAGGGTCTTCCAGGCGGCGCCGCGCACCACCTGCCCGACGCTGGTGGCCAGGCTGCCGTTCACCAGGCGTCCCGCCGTCACCTTGTTGAAGTGGTCAAACATGGGCTGCAGCTGGTTGGCGAGGAAGCCCGCCAGGCCGGGGTCCACGCGGCGGCCCACCACACGCAGGAAGTTGACGCGGTCCCCGAGGTCCAGCACCTTCTTGACCAGGCCCAGCGGCAGGCGCTCGGTGATGTGGTTGAGCTGGTACTCGTGCTCCAGCCACCCGCTGTAACCCACCACCAGGGACTTCAACTGCCCCCACGCATCGCCCCGCACCACATCCAGGTACTGCTGCAGCAGCGTGCCGTTCTCAGGGGCGGGGGGCGGCGCGCCCTTCCGCGGCACCAAGGGCAGGAAAGTCATATTGTGCAGCTGCCGCATCAACTTTCCCACCGCAGCGGCAGCGTGGCTGGCAGACATCCCTCCCTTGCCCTGCTGCTTGGTCCCCTGCTGCTCTGCCTCCTCACTCTGCTTCTGCTGACGCAGCGGGGGTGGTGGCGGGTCCTGCTCCTGCTTCATGTCCTTGGCGGCCAGCTGGAACAGGCTGCCCAACACCGTGCCCTCACCGCCGCCCAGACCCGCCAGGAAAGACTGGCGGGGGCGTGAAGGGGGAGCCTGGCGTCCAGACCGAGACCTGGGGGCGCTGGGGGAGGCCTGCACCACCACCACCACCGCCACCACCACCAGTGCCGCGCCCCAACACTTCTGTGGAGGAAGAAAGTCTGTAGAATACAGAAAGGAAGTGCTGGAAACAAAGCATATCAATAGTTTTCCTCCTCCTCCTCCTCCTCCTCCTCCTCCTCGTGTGTAGCCAATCTGCCGCTCCTCCTTCAGCGGTAGCCCTTGTCTGCGCAGTGGCTTCCAAGGAGTAAGGCGGGGTTCACACTACACGTTTTTGCTGTCCGTGTCTACGTGGGCGTGGCGATCAGTGACATCACAGTGACGTCGCCCCGCCACTCCCGCAGCCACGTAGAAAGAATTGGGAGCTCCGAATAATGTGAGCTGAGACGCGCGTCTCTCAAGGTCAGTGACGTCATCACTGCTCCAGCAATGTGGTGGTCGCGGGGAGCCTGTGTTCACACTACACCGGCAGGAAGTGACGTCACTGTGACGTACTGTGACGTACTGTGAGTCACTGATGACAAGACGCACGTAGACTACGGACAGCAAAAACGTGAAGTGTGAACCAGGCCTAACTGTGGGTGTACCCGAGGCCGCGTTAGGTTGCTGGACGCTGCGTGCCTGAGGGACTTAACAACCTCGTGAACCCTTCCTGACCTTGGTAGTCCTGTGCGCTTTTCTCCTTTCTTATTAACTTTTTTGGGTGCCGTGTGATTGTAGTAGTTTTTAGTATTATTATTAGTATTGTATTATAGTGTGTCATGTTTCGCTTATATTTGTTTCTATCTTTTTCTTTATTTTCTCATTTCTCTATTTTTGGACCTATTTCCTCATACAACCTTTTGCTCTTTATTTATTTATACATTTTGTTCTAGCTTGTTGTGTGTGTGTGTGTGTGTGTGTGTGTGTGTGTGTGTGTGTGTGTGTGTGTGTAATAGTAATAGTAAATGTATTGCCATTATTGTTACATCTATAAACTGTATAAACAAACTTATATATACCATGTCTATTAATTATGGGATGGTCTGTCGAGCCAAAACTCTTTGACAGACGAAAATGTATGTATATGATTTAAATTTGCAGTACACAGGTAACAGGTGTGTGCGTGTGTGTGTGTGTGTATATATGTGTGTGTGTGTGTGTGTGAAAGAGGAAGATGAATGACTCGCGATGCGTTATACATGCCGTACAACCTGGTATCACTCATTCACTCATTCACTCACTCATTCACCAGAATAATTCACCTCTCAGAAAAAAAAGCTACGGTTGTGATCAGAATATGTTCCAATTTAGTCATTAACTCTCTTCGTGGCTCCTCCGTGACACAGCCGTTCAACCATCAAAGGGCGCAGGTTCGAATCCCGTCTACCCTTTGTTTGCATGTTTTATACTTTACCACGATAACAGATTAACCCCTTGAGACCCAGAGCGTAATTTCCTTGTAATTTGGGTACCATTAGACGATTTTTAGTGAATATAAGCAATATTTTATAGATATGACCTGTTTAGTATCCTTGTCCACTAACTAATTCGGTATATTCAGTTAGTTTTCGTAATTTTATGGCTAACAACAGACGGTTATGTATAGCAAAGGAAAGATCTGGCGTGAAAGGGTTTTAAAGGGCCGAGCAAATGAATACAAGAACTGAAGTAATATAAAGTCTTCTTATGTACTACCTACCTTTGTAACTTCATAACTTTTTTGTAACTGGTGATATACAGTAATGGAAAAAAATGGAAATGTAGTTATATTCATACATCATACCTATCTGTACACTCTCAGAAATAAGGGGTATATTAAGGGTCGAATTGTTACATCGCACCATCACTACCCTTTTTAAACCCTATGTCCAGGCTGTAGGGTAGCATGCTGCCGATTATACCCTTCATTCTACCCTTTATCTACCCTTTTTAGACGAGAGGGTTGCAAAAGGGTATATTTGCGTCGTTCCAAAAGGGTATATTTGTAAGGGTAGAAAAAGGGTAGTAGTATTTAATCACTACAAACACCCTTTTTCTACCCTTTTCCTACCCTTCTTTTCTAAGAGTGTATATACTAAGAAGAGAAGCCAAATGATGTATTATTCCCTACTTGATAGTTTGATATACACCAAAGACTACTCTATACCTATATCTATGTATAGAGTAGCCTTTGTATACACATTACTGTAATTATAAATGAAACACACACACACACACCACACATACACATACACACACACACACACACACACACACACACACACACACACACACACACACACACACACACACACACACACACACACATACACACACACACACACACACACATACTAACCTTCATCGTTGCCCCAAAACTGTGTACACCTGTAGCGAACGTACACCCTTAGTACGCACACACCTTGTATGTACTACTGACCGAGTGGACGACGAAGTGGATGACGAAGTGGATGACTAACCCTTCATCTCCTCGGCAATCCACCTTCACTAGAATCACAATGTCTAAAATCCTCTGGAAATCCAACTCATTCAGAAAGTGGATGAAAATTTATAATCCCTCTTGATGTGTTAAAGTGCATCTAATCCCTTTAATTAGGATTTTGTGATGGGTTATAAGGGATTAATCTGTAGGGGAAGGTTGCGGGGGATTTCTGACGTCACTTTGCTCCTCTTAGGTTTTGAAGGGCAGGAGGAGGAGGAGGAGGAGGAGGAAGGAGGAAGAGGCAAGGTGTTCTCTCCCTCACTTGTGGAGAGAGAATGAAGATGGTTCATAGCTCCTCTGACCTAGTGTTTCTCTCTCTCTCTCTCTCTCTCTCTCTCTCTCTCTCTCTCTCTCTCTCTCTCTCTCTCTCTCTCCTCTCTCTCTCTCTCTCTCTCTCTGCTACTCTACTACTACTACTACTACTACTACTACTACTACTACTACTACTACTACTACTACTACTACTACAACAACACTACTTACTACTACTTTTACTACTACAACTACTACCACTTCTACTACTATACGACTATTCTACTATCACCACCACCATTACTACTACTACTGACACAACTACTACAACTATAACAAAACAATAACAATAACAATAACAATAATAAGATACAAATAATAACGACAATCATTACTTAACGACACATCATCAACTCTTCATAAGTCATAAGTCATATAAGTCATAAGTCATATAAGTCATAAGTCATATAAGCAGAGCTGGGCATTAAATACATTGAATGTATTTAAATACCAAATACTAAATACATGGGAGAAATGTATTTAAATACTAAATACATCAATTGTATTTGAATCTTTTAACTTTTTGTAAAAATACATTTTGCTGAAAATACACACAAATGTTTAACAATGTCTGCAGTGTTCGTCGTATTAACAATATAAAATGCTTGATAATGTAGGATATTTCCTATTGTGATATTGATTAATTATTATTAACTTTGTAATTATATTATTAATTGAGATTATTGAGTAATTAACTGATCAAAAAAAGTATTTACATTTTTATATTATGAGTATTTAAATACAAATGTATTTTAACACTGCCCAGCTCTGCATATAAGTCAATCATAACCATATCTTCCTATCAATCCCAATCACCTGGTATCACCCCCCCCCCCCCCCCCCTTGTCCTACCCCCGCCCCCCCTGCGCCGCCACTGCCTGTAGGAGTAGCAGTAGTAGGTCAGAGCAGGGAACGGGACTCCACCGCCCCCAGACCCACCCCGGGTATCTTACGGGCGAGGTAGCTGCGAGGGGGACGGGTGGTGAGCTGCCCTTAATATTAGGTACTGGTGGGCTGTAGAAGGGATAACGCAGGTGGTGTGTGTGTGTGTGTGTGTGTGTGTGTGTGTGTGTGTGTGTGTGTGTGTGCGGTTTTCTTTTTTTCTTATCTCTGTTATTTAGTCATGATTTCTTTTGTGTCTTGTTGTGTCTTTATTTTCTTTTAGTTTTTCTTTCCATGTGCCTCTCTCTCTCTCTCTCTCCTCTCTCTCTCTCTCTCTCTCTCTCTCTCTCTCTCTCTCTCTCTCTCTCTCTCTCTCTCTCTCTCTCATCTCTCTTCTCTCTTCTCTCTCTCTCCTCTCTCTCTCTCTCTCTCTCTCTCTCTCTCTCTCTCTCTCTCTCTCTCTCTCTCTCTCTCTCTCTCTCTCTCTCCTCGCTCCTCGCTCCTCTCTCTCTCTCTCTCTCTCTCTCTCTCTCTCTCTCTCTCTCTCTCTCTCTCTCTCTCTCTCTCTCTCTCTCTCTCTCTCTCTCTCTCTCTCTCTCTCTCTCTCTCTCTCTCTCTCGCACGTAAAAGTAAACAAATGGCATGTTATTTTGTGAATTTCTGTTTTTTCTTTCTATATATTTTCTTGTACAGAGTTATTTATTTCTACCTTGCCTCCAGAAAGTACTCATTGGTGTATTTATTCAACCCTTTATTGATATGACATTATGAATAGGATGAATACGCTCTATCCATACACTCTTAGAAAAGAAGGGTAGGAAAAGGGTAGAAAAAGGGTATTTGTAGTGATGAAATACTGCTACCCTTACAAATATACCCTTTTGCAACCCTAAATATACCCTTTTCCAACCCCAAATGTACCCTTTCTCATCCCTCTCGTCTAAAAAGGGTAGATAAAGGGTAGATGAAGGGTATAATCAGCAGCATCTACCCTCCAGCCTGGACATAGGGTATAAAAAGGGTACTGATGGTGTGATGTAACAATTCTACCCTTAATATACCCCTTATTTCTGAGTGTGTAGACGCCTACCCTTGACCTCGGGATTGGTCAGCTGGATAGGTAAACACAGGCCTACATAATTATGATTGGTACGTTGCCCTAGGTGAACCCCGCCCCCTGTACCTTCTACCGTAGATAACACTATAGTCGCCACGGTGCACTAATGTCGCCAGGCACCATACAGTATATTACGAATGTTAGCATCACTACAGACTTGTATGTGTCACTGAAGACAGGTACATAATATAAACTACTGTAGCATGCCTCTTTAGTGGCACATACACGTTTGTAGTGATGCTTTAGGGGTGAAATTCGTAATATATAGCGCCTGGCGACATTAGTACACCATGGCGACAATAGTGTTATCTACGGTAGGCCTCACCTGATTAGTCAATGAATGCAGTTTACCCCTTAAGGCCCAGAACGTAATTTCCATTGTAATTTGGGTGCTATTAGACGATTTTTATTGAATTATAAGCAATATTTTTTAGATATGACCTGTTTAGTATCCCTATCCCCTACTTAATTTGGTATATTCAGTTACTTTTCGTAATGTTATGGCTCGTCAACAGACAATTATTTATAGCCAAGGAAAGATCTGGGCGTGAAGGGGTTCAGTAAAGGACCTCAGATAATTATAATAGTAACCCAATAGTATAAAAAAACCTAAGGAAGGAACACAAAGAGCCTAAAGGCGCTATAGGCTAAAAAAAACACCCATAAACGTGCCCCCCCCCCCAAAAAAAACCTACTATCTCCTCATTACCCGAAGGTCATCCAAGAGGTCATCCCAGGTCGCAGGTGTGGGGTAGGCGAGGGCAGGTCACAGGGCCGCCATTAAACACCTGTTGTGTGACCTCGTCCATCAGCTGACCTGGCCTCGGGACCCCCAGCATGTGTGCCGCCAGTGACCTGCAACGGGAGGCGAGGTCATCCTTTTTGGAGAGAGAGAGAGAGAGAGAGAGAGAGAGAGAGAGAGAGAGAGAGAGAGAGAGAGAGAGAGAGAGAGAGAGAGAGAGAGAGAGAGAGAGAGAGAGAGAGAGAGAAAGGGGTGATACGAAAGGAAGGCATGAAGAAATGGTGTAAAAGGATGAGAAAGAGAAGAGAGAGGAGAAAGGAAGAAGAGAGAGAGAGAGAGAGAGAGAGAGAGAGAGAGAGAGAGAGAGAGAGAGAGAGAGAGAGAGAGAGAGAGAGTTGAAATGATTATAAAATAAATTCTTGGTCATGCAAAAAGAGAGGGAGGAGTTAAGGGTGTAAAAAAGTGAGAGATGGAGGCGAAAGACCTGAAGGAGAAGTGGAGAAAAAGAAGGAGGTGAACAAACAAAGGAGGGGAGGAGGGGGAGGAGAACGGAAAGGAGGAGGGGGAGGAGGAGGGAGACAAGAAGTAGGAGGCAGAGGGGGGAGGAAAACGAAAAGGAGGAGAGGGAGGAGGAGGAGGTAATGCGTAGATGAGGATGATCGTAATTTGCCCCATCACATATTTGTAACGCAGAAGGAGCAGTAGAGATGATGATGATGATGATGAAGATGATGATACCAAGCAGTGGGGGGAGGAAGGGCGGGGGCGACAACACTCACACCAGCAGGGGCGCGAGGGCGGGTCGTGCAGGGGCGGCGTAGTGAGTCATCCAACACGACATGCAGCGGGGGTCGTGGCGTCGTTCCCGCCACAGAACATTCAGCGCCTCTGCCAGGTCGTCGAGCTCCTCTGTGATGCCTAACGACTTGGCGTCATCAAGGGCGGCGGGGAAGGCATGCGAGGGCCCCGGCAGGTCTGTGTCGTCTGGTTGTCGTGTCGTCGTCGCCGTCGTCCCGGTGCCACTGTCGTATTATCGAGGATCACCTTGTACCCCAGAAAGCAATCAGGGCCGCGGCGCCTATACTTGCAAGCACCAGGTACGGATCCAGGTAGAAGCCGTACCCGTGTCCATGCCCGTGAGAGGCGCCGCCGTACCCGCCGTGACCCCCATACCCGTCCTGGCTGCCGTACTCCCCGTAGGTCACGCCCCCGCCGTAGCCGCCGTATGACCGAGGGCGTTCCTGTGACGTCAGGTTCCCCAGCAGGAGATCGAGTCCCACCGCCGCCGCAGGAGCCTTGAGGCGCAGGTCGTCCCGGTACTGAAGCAGTTCCTCCTCCGTCAGGTGGTTACGCGTCACCCATAACACGTGGTTCATGAAGCGACGGAGGGCTACCCATGCTGCGCCCCTCACCACGCCTCCCGGGCCCCCCAGCACCGCGGTGAGCCCCCCAGTGGCCCTCCCCGCCTCGGTCAAGGGTTGGAGTAACGGCCGTATTCCCTCCTTGAGGAACCCCAGCAGCTCAGGGTTAAGTTTCTCCCCTAGAGTCTTGAGGAGGTTCACCTGGTCACCCGCCCGAAGGACACCACGAATCAAACCGAGCGGGAGACGGTCCTCCAAGCCCTGCGCCTCATACTCCCCCTCCAGCAGGTTCAGGAAGTCCTTCGCTATGTCCCTGAAGTGGCCCCAAGCGTCCCTGCCCAGTCCCTCCTTCAGTACCTCACCCTCCATCTTGCCCTGAAGACCTGGGTGCTTCATGTCCTCGTCTTGAAGGTTCAGCTCCATCAGGGTGTGGAGCACGCTGCCCTGAGGAGGTCGCAGGGGGGAGGAGGGGTCGGTGGGGCCCTTCAGGTTGTCCCTAGAGGGGTGTGCGGCGTACAGTTGTGGCGCGACCTTTGAGTTTGTAGGTGACGGGTTGCCCTGGGCCGCCACCACCACCGCCACCACCGCCATCATCACCCAACACCACATCTGGGGAGGACGAGAGTATTAGTGTTTACCAGTGTGTGTTTAATGATGCTACTACTACTACTACTACTACTACTACTACTACTACTACTACTACTACTACTACTACTACTTCTAC
>JACEEZ010006600.1:245000-267500 GCA_016584305.1 Chionoecetes opilio
CGCTTTTGAAGATCACACAAGGTTAACAGAGATATATTTTGTTGTCTAAGTTGGTATACAGATTGTCTGTAATTAAAGTGAGAGCTGTTTCAGTAGACAATTTGGTCGAAATCCGTATTGACTGCCAGAGAGTAACTTATTAGATTCTAGGTAATGTGAGAGCTGGTTAGCAACAATTTTTTCAAGTATTTAGAACTGATTGGTAAAAGCGATATAGGTCTGTAATTACTTACACAGTTAGGGTCACCATTTTTAAAGAGAGGAACTACCAATGCGTGTTTCCAGGCCGCCGGAAAACTTACCGGTTATAATGACGTATGATAATACAGGTGAGATGAGAAATAATTACGCAAAGGCCGTCTCTAAGGAACTGTAACGAGATATCATCAGACCGATAGAACTAGTAGATTTAAGAGATTTAATAGTTAAAACAACACTATTAAAAATCTACTGGCTTAGGCCTGAAGGCTGAACCGGCGTCACTAATAGAATAGTTCTGCTGAGGGAATAGATTATCTTTATCTTCTAATTGTTCCTGTGAACGTTTGTATGTATTTTGTCCGACTTTAGAAAAGAAATGTTGAACTCCTCAGCTTTTTCACCGAGATTATCGAAATTGTAAGTGTTTGATTTAGGCTTTTTGTTAGGAACAATTTCCCCGATAATCTTCCAAGTGGCAGAAGAGTTACCTCTTGAGTCAGAAAGGCGGTTACGGTAGTGATCTGATTTTGATTACTGATGAGTGATTTACTTGCTTTTTTGCCGTTTTATATTGCTCTCTAAATTACAATTATTCACGTCATTTTTAAGTTCTTTTTGCAGGACATACGAGCACTGATCGCACTACGTACATCGTCATTCATCCATGGCGTAGATTGTCCTTTTATTACTTTTGTTACCTTAGGGGCACACAAGTCTAAACATTCTAAAAAATTCATTAAAATTCCCACTTGATAATCTACATCATCGGTAGAGAATAGCTTGTTCATAATATGTATGTTATTTAAAAAGAAGTGAAACAAAAAAGTATCTTTACTATAATTTTTAAAATCACGGATAGTCTTGTAACAATGGACTTTCTAGGTTTACTTACATTATAACAGCAGAGATAAGATCATGGTCTGCGATAACTTGAGGGACAACATCATGTGATATAATAAATTCAGATTCATAGTGATAATCAAGTCCCGTAAAGTAGCTGATGATGAGGTTTGGTCCTGTCGGTACTTTACCATTGCGTTAGATGGTTATTTGTATTATTTACTTAATTATTTCTCTTGTCTAAAAATGTCGTCATTAAAATCCCCTAGAATAAAAACTTTTTTGTTGCGTAGGCATATCATCTTAAAAACGTCGTCAATATAATTAAAAGAAGTCACCAGAGCTTTAGGGTGACGATACACACATCCAACGATAATGGCTGGAAGTTTTCTACACTGCACAGTGACCCATACATCCTCTACACCAGCCAGTCTTGGGATATCTAAGTTAATCATACAAGAACTTAAAGTGTTCTTTACATATATGCACACGCCAGCTCCTCTACCATTGTCACACCTGAATATTTTATACATAGAAATATCAACAAAATTATCTGGAATATGAGGAAGGAGCCATGTTTCACTCACACATAAAATATCAATGTTTCTCTCAGTAAGCAATAATTTAACGTCATCAAGACTAGATAATAACGACTGAGCATTAATGTGTTCAATAGTCAAACAGTCCTTTACCCGGGTAACAGTCGCAGGTACGTCTTCGCCATCATTTCAGAAGTAGTATCCACAAAGCTTGGTTTTATGTCCTAAAGAATAGCACTGTTGGCACTGGAGCTTGTGATCAAAACCTCTCAAAAAAATCAAAGAGAGAGAGAGAGAGAGAGAGAGAGAGAGAGAAGAGAGAGAGAGGGGAGAGAGAGAGAGAGAGAGAGAGAGAGAGAGAGAGAGAGAGAGAGAGAGAGAGAGAGCGAGAGAGACGAGAGAGAGAGAGAGAGAGAGAGAGAGAGAGAGAGAATTATCCCAGCAACCTGTGGCTTCAATAACATCACGTAAATTAATCTTTATTTAAATATATAAGATGTTATTACAGGAAGCAAAAACAACTTTAGGAAAGAGCCCGAGGGAGGAAGGGAGGCTAGGCGTGCTGCTGTGCTAGGCTGGGCTTTGTTATCCCTTAGGTTAACCGGAGGCTGTTTTTGTGCTGTCCCGGGGGGGGGGCTGTTTGCTTAGGTTAATGAGGCTGTGTTGTTGTACTTCCCGGGGGGGTTTTTGATTAGGAAAACCGGGCTGTGTTGTGCTTTGCTTCCCGGGGGTTTTAAATTGTTTTAGGAAAACCGAGGCTGGGTTTTTGCTGTGCTTGCGGGGTGTTATTTTGGGAAACCGAGGGGGTTGTGCTGTGTTCCCGGGGGCTGTTATCCCTTAGGTAAACCGAGGTGTTTGTGCTGTGCTTCCCGGGGGGCTTTTATGTTAGGAAACCGAGGCTGTTTTGTGCGGGCCCTTCCCGGGGGCCCTGTTATGCTTAAGAAACCCGAGGCTGTTTTGTGCTTTGCTTCCCGGGGGCGTTAGGCTTAGGAAAACCAAAGGCTGGTGTGCTGTGTTCCCGGGGCGTTATGCTTAGGTAACCGAGGCTGTGTTGTGCTGTGCTTGCCGGGGCTGTTATGCTTAGGTAACCGAGGCTGTGTTGTGCTGTGCCTGCCGGGGCTGTTATGCTTAGGTAACCGAGGCTGTGTTGTGCTGTGCTTGCCGGGGCTGTTATGCTTAGGTAACCGAGGCTGTGTTGTGCTTGCCGCCGGAGCGGGTTATGCTTAGGAAACCGAGGCTGTGTTTTGCGTGTTTCCCGGGGTTTTATGTTAGGAAACCCGAGGCGTTTTGGGGCCCCTGTGCTTGCCGGGGCGGTTATGTTAAAGGTTAACCGGGGCTGTGTTGTGCTTTTGCCTGCCGGGGCTTTTTGCTTAGGAAAACCGAGGCTGTTTTGTGCTGTCCCTTTGGCCGGGGGGCGTTTTTGTTTGGGTAACCGGGGGCTTTTGTTGGTTGTGTTTTCCCGGGGTGTTATGCTTAGGTAACGGGGCCCGGTTTTTGTGCTGTGCTTGCCGGGGTGTTAGGGCTTAGGAAAACTGAGGCTGTGTTGTGCTGTGCTTGCCGGGGTGTTTTTGCTTAGGAAACCCGAGGCTGTGTTGGGCTGTGCTTCCCCGGGGCTTTTAGCTTAGGAAAAACCGAGGCTGTGTTGTGCGTGCTTGCCGGGGGGGTTAGCTTAGGAAACCGAGGCGTGTTTTTGCTGTCCCTTCCCGGGGGTTTGTTATGTTTGGGGTTTAAACGAGGCTGTTTTGTGCTTTTGCTTCCCGGGGCGTAGGGCTTGGGAAAACGAGGTTTGTGTTGGCTGTGTTTCCCGGGGCCCTTTTATGCTTGGGTTTAAACCGGGCGGGGTTGTGCTGTGTTTGCCGGGGCGGGTTTTTACGAAGCAGAACTGCCCCTAATTGAGGGTTTTAAAGTGGCTGTGTGGGGATGTGAGATTTTAAAAACCCTTTAGGGCCCCTTTACGTAATTTCCATTGTAATTTGGGTAAATTATACATTTTTTTAGTGAATATAAGCAATATTTTTTAGATAGGGCCTGGGTTTTGTATTTCCCTTTTCGACTAATGATTTTGGGATATTCAGTTAGTTTTTTTAATTTTATGGTCGACAACAAAAAATTTTTTATAGGAAAGGAAAAACTGTGTCTCAAAGGGGGTTTAAAGGGAAGTTATATTTTGGGAAATTTTTTTCTTGGGTTAGGTAAAGGAAAATTTGGTTTAGGTCAGGTTTGGTTTCGAAGGGTTTTTGATTTCTTGTTTTTGTTTTTTTTGGGTTTGTTTATGGTAGGGCTAAATTTAATTTTTGTTTTGGGTTTAAACAAAGGGCGGTTTATGTTATGTTTCGCTTTTAAATTAGGATGAGGTTAAAATTAGGAAAGGAAAGGGTACAGAGAATCATTAAATAAAAATTTTTAACATTTTGTTTTAGATATGAAAATTTTTATTTTTTAGAGAAATTTTAATAAAAAAGATTTCCCAGGTGGACACACAATAAAGGGGGTGGGCTTTTAATAATTATTAAAATTTAATTTATTGGGTCCACCTTTAAAATAATTTGGATTGTCATGTGGTCCACCTTGAAGTAATGATGTGCTCCACCAAGAACTAATTGCAGGATTAATTCTTATGGTTAAAGCTCATCATCTCTTGGCACTTTTACTCTCCTTGGTGAGTATTGGGCGCCTTCGTTCTAGTGACTTTTTTCCAATCAGCTGTCACATCGCACAGCATCTCAATTGTTTCTGCTCTTGTCTGGTCGTGTTTTATTATTTCCCAAAGTTTTTCCATCTCTTGTGGCATTTCTTTCATTCTTGCCTCATTGCTGCTAAACCCTATCCAGACTTTCAACTGTCGAATTTACCACAGACACTGTATCGTTTGGTTCCTTTAAAGTTACCACACTTTCAACCGTCGTATTCTCTGCTACTGTTCCATTTGGCTCCTCTACAGAAACCAGGCTGTGGACAGTATCATTTACAACCGCTGACCCGTTTGGCTTCTCTTCGGAAACCAGACTCGGAATCCTATAATTTATTTGACAGGTTAATGTAGTTCCAGCGCTCGTCTTGCCTTGTCTTACTATCTGCTTACTGTCTCTTATATCCTTTTTCAACTGTAGGATATCTATTTCCAATAACAGTCTTTCTCTTGTACTGAGCTCATGACTGCTCATGCACTTTTCTAGTTGCTTTTGAGTGCTGTTTCCTTCTTTTGGGTTGTCATTGTTTGTGGTGACTCCCAATAGGCCTGCCTTGGAAACGATGCTTGACGAAATCGGCTTGTCATTGGCCAACATGACAGCCGGCACACCAGATGACATGTCTTCCGGTGTGGCGTCAAGCTCGCTGTTTCCCAAGAGAGAGTCAGAGAGATTCATAAACACGTTATTACGTGTACAAAGCCATTCGGTTTGTCTTCCAGAGCATCATACTTATTACGGGTAACTTCTGCTAGTTATAGTAGTTAATGCTGATAATAATGATGATACTAAAAATGATAATGACAAGTTAGTCGAGTTATTAAAATTACATTCAAACTCACTATGCATCACACCCTATTTCTGGTGGTCCTCGTGGTCCTCGTGGCCGTCGGGGTCTGCCATGACGGCGCCAAGCCCGTGCGCAGACCCCGACGGCCACGAGGACCACCAGAAATAGGGTGTGATGCATAGTGAGTTTCGAATGTAATTTTAATAACTCGACTAACTTGTCATTATCATTTTTAGTATCATCATTATCATCAGCATTAACTACGTTTAGTTATATTTCGTATAATTATATATGTACAGTACCTGAAAACAATTTAGGATTTTTGTTTGCAGTCTCTCTCTCTCTCTCTCTCTCTCTCTCTCTCTCTCTCTCTCTCTCTCTCTCTCTCTCTCTCTCTCTCTCTCTCTCTCTCTCTCTCTCTCTCTCTCTCTCTCTCTCTCTCTCTCTCTCTCTCTCTCTCTCTCTGGCCACCCCCCCACGGCTAACAAATGGCCCGTGAGACTATTGGCAATTAGTGGTCAAGGGTCGACACTAAACAGACAATTAAAGCCAAACTCCCAAACCAGTGGCCAATCAGATGACAGAAAATAAACGCGACTCTTTTTTTCGAATACTGAATAGTGAAAAAGAAGAAAAAAAAAGATAATTAAATATAAAAATTTCAGATCAGCACAAAAAAATAAACTCTACTCTTTTTCCGAATTCGTAAAAGTTAAAAAGGAAAAAAAAGATAATGCTAAAAAAATATCTGATCAGCACAGAATAAATATGAAAGACGGAAATTTTGAGAACGACGAAATTGTTGACTAATAATTGAACATAATGGAATAAATATATTAAACAAGATATGAAAGTTAATAAAGAAAAAACGCAAAACACCAATTTGAATCCTTAAGAAATACACACACACACACACACCAAGAAAAAAATAATTTGCTAAAAAGGACGAGAGAGAGAGAGAGAGAGAGAGAGAGAGAGAGAGAGAGAGAGAGAGAGAGAGAGAGAGAGAGAGAGAGGAGAGAGAAGAGAGAGAGAGAGAGAGAGAGAGAGAGAGAGAGAGAGAGAGAGAGAGAGAGAGAGAGAGAGAGAGAGAGAGAGAGAGAGAATATTGTCATGTATAGCACTGGGACAGGATGCGCTCAGTACTGCATGAGTAAAGGACAATAATGTGTAATGCTGCTGCTGCTGATGATGATGGGTGTGGCGTGAGAGGCTCCTTAACGCGAGGAGGTTGGAGTTGAACAGATTGGAACCCCGGGACCCTAAGGCCAGCTTGGATCTAGGCAGACACTGTAGTAGCCAATCAGCGTGAACTTGGAGTTAGAAACACTAGTAGTGAAGATGTGTGTGATGATGAGTGTGTGCCAAAAAAGGATTTGTTCGTATTTGCTAACTCCAAACTGTTTGTAGGGAATTTGTATTTTTGAGGACCTGCGTCAACGCGAGGCACACTGGTGGGTATAGAAAGTCTAGGTCATGACTCCCAAGACTAAAGAGCAGCGTGTTAGTGAAGAGACTCAGGAAGCCAAGGCAGCCCAGTGTGGGTGCTGCGCCGGCCTGAAGAAGGTGTTCCGAAGCCTCGCCAAGCTGTGCCGCGGGAAGCGCCACAAAAACAAAGACGCGACGGTCAGCGTGGAGAGCGTCGAGGTGCTCGTGCCTGACGTCAAGACAGAGCAGCAGGGATCGCCCGCCCTGCCGGAGGAGATCTTGAGCAGCCACCAGGAGCACAGTGCCGAGGTTCTGCCCGAACCCTGCCTGGTGGTGCCGCAGGAAACCTGCCTCCCCGTTCAAACATCCTCAGACGTATCTTTGGATGAATCAATAATCGTCGCCCCCAAAGCAACAGTCACCGAGCCTGAAGAGTTGATGGCACCCGTTGATCAGGACGACCACCTTGCCGGGACTGCCGTCCAGCAGCCGCGACGCAAGAAGGTGCGTCGCCGCCGCCGTGTCCGTGACGGCCAAGAACAAGACGACGGCAGCGCCGCCGGCTGGCAAGTCGTCTGCCGCAAAAAAAACAAGAAAAACAAGGAGGAAAATATTGTTGACAAGAAGGCGAGCATTGAGGAGCAGCCGGCCAAGGCCGCGGAGACCACCACTATGGAGGCCACCGCCGCCCCGGAGGCCCCGACAGTCAAGGGCAAGGGCAGGAGGCAGCGCTGCGCCCCTGTGCCTCCCCCACGCCTCCCCCGGGACGCGGTGGGACAGTCGTGGCTGGAGGACACAGTGGACGCGGTCCTTGCCGTGGCGCCAAACATGCGCCGACACGTGATCGGCTCGCGCGGCGACACGCTGGATAAGTTGCGTCAAAAATACCCTTCATTGTCAGTACGCGTGCCTCCCCCTCACGACACTGTGTCGCAGGAGGTGGTGCTGCAGGGCCTCAAGAGCCAGGTGTCCGCGGCTGCCAAGGAGCTGACGCAGCACCTGTAGGACACGGAGGCCAAGACTCGCGAGGCTGCCGAGCGTCGGCGTGCTGCGAGGCAGGCGTGCGTGGCGGTGGTGGATGTTGCCCCTGAGCTGCGGCGCCACGTGGTGGGTGGTGGGGGCGCGGCGCTCCTGAAGCTGGCGCAGGAACACCCCGGCGTGAGGGTGACGGTGCCGCCCCCCACCGACACCACCACCAAGACCGTCACCATCAGGGGCCCGCCAGCCCAGGTGGCGGCCGTCAAGGACGCCATCGCTGCCCGTCTGCTGGAGGTAAAGCAGCAGCGGGAACAGCGGCGACTACAGCGGCTGCAGTGGCGAGAACAGCGGCAACAACGACAGCAGTGGCAACAGCAGCGTCACCAGTGGCAGCAACACCACCAACAACAGCGGCAGCAACAGCGCCCCGCCAAAAGTGTTCGGCCTGCCACTGTCACCACTGCCACAGCGCTTGCCACTGCCACTGCCACAACCACCACTGCCACAGCCACTACAACCACCACCACCACCACTGCACCGTGAGGGGCGACACAACACTGATTCAGCATGAAATAATAGTTTGTAACGTTCTTAAGACCAAAAAAAGTAATATACTACGGTACCAGAAAAAAAAAGTGTTGGAATTCCTAAACACTATTCCTAACGTGTTTTTGTCCCAGGATCGCATCAGACCAGAAATTCCTGACAGGTTTGCCAGGTGATTGATCTTAACTTAGACATAAAAACCACCGACCAACACCAACCCAGACGTGAAGACAAGACAAGATGTTCTCCAAGACAAGACAAGACGGCAAGACAAGCCAGACAAGGATTCTCCTCTTTGATCCAACTTGATTTCGTTCATAACTACATTTATCTTTTTTGTAACCTCGTCTTAAAACAATATTTTAATATATATGATTTGACTTACAGACAGTGTATGTGTGTGTGTGTGTGTGTGTGTGTGTGTGTGTGTGTGTACGCAAGTACTTTTATATATATTTCGTATCCTATATCTGTAGTGTCTGAAAATAATTTTAGTATTTTTGTTTGCTCTCTCTCTCTCTCTCTCTCTCTCTCTCTCTCTCTCTCTCTCTCTCTCTCTCTCTCTCTCTCTCTCTCTCTCTCTCTCTCTCTCTCTCTCTCTCTCTCTCTCTTATTTTATCTTTACTTCTCATAACGTCTTCTCTAATATACTATAGCAGTAGCCGTGTGTCTGTCTGTCTGTTTTGCTATAGCAGTAGCCGTGTGTCTGTCTGTCTGTTTTGCTATAGCAGTAGCCGTGTGTCTGTCTGTCTGTTTTGCTATAGCAGTAGCCGTGTGTCTGTCTGTCTGTTTTGCTATAGCAGTAGCCGTGTGTCTGTCTGTCTGTTTTGCTATAGCAGTAGCCGTGTGTCTGTCTGTCTGTTTTGCTATAGCAGTAGCCGTGTGTCTGTCTGTCTGTTTTGCTATAGCAGTAGCCGTGTGTCTGTCTGTCTGTTTTGCTATAGCAGTAGCCGTGTGTCTGTCTGTCTGTTTTGCTATAGCAGTAGCCGTGTGTCTGTCTGTCTGTTTGCTATAGCAGTAGCCGTGTGTCTGTCTGTCTGTTTTGCTATAGCAGTAGCCGTGTGTCTGTCTGTCTGTTTTGCTATAGCAGTAGCCGTGTGTCTGTCTGTCTGTTTTGCTATAGCAGTAGCCGTGTGTCTGTCTGTCTGTTTTGCTATAGCAGTAGCCGTGTGTCTGTCTGTCTGTTTTGCTATAGCAGTAGCCGTGTGTCTGTCTGTCTGTTTTGCTATAGCAGTAGCCGTGTGTCTGTCTGTCTGTTTTGCTATAGCAGTAGCCGTGTGTCTGTCTGTCTGTTTTGCTATAGCAGTAGCCGTGTGTCTGTCTGTCTGTTTTGCTATAGCAGTAGCCGTGTGTCTGTCTGTCTGTTTTGCTATAGCAGTAGCCGTGTGTCTGTCTGTCTGTTTTGCTATAGCAGTAGCCGTGTGTGTCTGTCTGTCTGTTTTGCTATAGCAGTAGCCGTGTGTCTGTCTGTCTGTTTTGCTATAGCAGTAGCCGTGTGTCTGTCTGTCTGTTTTGCTATAGCAGTAGCCGTGTGTCTGTCTGTCTGTTTTGCTATAGCAGTAGCCGTGTGTCTGTCTGTCTGTTTTGCTATAGCAGTAGCCGTGTGTCTGTCTGTCTGTTTTGCTATAGCAGTAGCCGTGTGTCTGTCTGTCTGTTTTGCTATAGCAGTAGCCGTGTGTCTGTCTGTCTGTTTTGCTATAGCAGTAGCCGTGTGTCTGTCTGTCTGTTTTGCTATAGCAGTAGCCGTGTGTCTGTCTGTCTGTTTTGCTATAGCAGTAGCCGTGTGTCTGTCTGTCTGTTTTGCTATAGCAGTAGCCGTGTGTCTGTCTGTCTGTTTTGCTATAGCAGTAGCCGTGTGTCTGTCTGTCTGTTTTGCTATAGCAGTAGCCGTGTGTCTGTCTGTCTGTTTTGCTATAGCAGTAGCCGTGTGTCTGTCTGTCTGTTTTGCTATAGCAGTAGCCGTGTGTCTGTCTGTCTGTTTTTGCTATAGCAGTAGCCGTGTGTCTGTCTGTCTGTTTTGCTATAGCAGTAGCCGTGTGTCTGTCTGTCTGTTTTGCTATAGCAGTAGCCGTGTGTCTGTCTGTCTGTTTTGCTATAGCAGTAGCCGTGTGTCTGTCTGTCTGTTTTGCTATAGCAGTAGCCGTGTGTCTGTCTGTCTGTTTTGCTATAGCAGTAGCCGTGTGTCTGTCTGTCTGTTTTGCTATAGCAGTAGCCGTGTGTCTGTCTGTCTGTTTTGCTATAGCAGTAGCCGTGTGTCTGTCTGTCTGTTTTGCTATAGCAGTAGCCGTGTGTCTGTCTGTCTGTTTTGCTATAGCAGTAGCCGTGTGTCTGTCTGTCTGTTTTGCTATAGCAGTAGCCGTGTGTCTGTCTGTCTGTTTTGCTATAGCAGTAGCCGTGTGTCTGTCTGTCTGTTTTGCTATAGCAGTAGCCGTGTGTCTGTCTGTCTGTTTTGCTATAGCAGTAGCCGTGTGTCTGTCTGTCTGTTTTGCTATAGCAGTAGCCGTGTGTCTGTCTGTCTGTTTTGCTATAGCAGTAGCCGTGTGTCTGTCTGTCTGTTTTGGGTAGCCGAAACTGTAAATTCAATTTTGATGAGAGTAAGCTAAAAAGAATCGCAAATAAATCTTACTAAATAAAGTAAAGTAATAAATAAAGTACAAAGTAAGTAAATACTGCGCTCCTCTGTACTGCTAAGACGCCGACTATTTATTGTTCCAGGAAGATTAAAAAATAAGACATCGATTAATTATTGTTCCAGGAAGAAAAAAACTGATTAATTATTGTTCCAGGAAGAAAAAAACTGATTAATTATTGTTCCAGGAAGAAAAAAACTGATTCATTATTGTTCCAGGAAGAAAAAAACTGATTCATTATTGTTCCAGGAAGAAAAAAACTGATTCATTATTGTTCCAGGAAGAAAAAAACTGATTCATTATTGTTCCAGGAAGAAAAAAACTGATTCATTATTGTTCCAGGAAGAAAAAAACTGATTAATTATTCCAGGAAGAAAAAAACTGATTAATTATTGTTCCAGGAAGAAAAAAACTGATTCATTATTGTTCCAGGAAGAAAAAAACTGATTAATTATTGTTCCAGGAAGAAAAAAACTGATTCATTATTGTTCCAGGAAGAAAAAAACAGATTAATTATTGTTCCAGGAGAAAAAAACTGATTCATTATTGTTCCAGGAAGAAAAAAACTGATTCATTATTGTTCCAGGAAGAAAAAAACTGATTCATTATTGTTCCAGGAAGAAAAAAACTGATTAATTATTGTTCCAGGAAGAAAAAAACTGATTAATTATTGTTCCAGGAAGAAAAAAACTGATTAATTATTGTTCCAGGAAGAAAAAAAACTGATTAATTATTGTTCCAGGAAGAAAAAACTGATTAATTATTGTTCCAGGAAGAAAAAAACTGATTAATTATTGTTCCAGGAAGAAAAAAACTGATTAATTATTGTTCCAGGAAGAAAAAAACTGATTAATTATTGTTCCAGGAAGAAAAAAACTGATTAATTATTGTTCCAGGAAGAAAAAAGACCGATTAATTATTGTTCCAGGAAGAAAAACACTGATTAATTATTGTTCCAGGAAGAAAAAAACTGATTAATTATTGTTCCAGGAAGAAAAAAACTGATTAATTATTGTTCCAGGAAGAAGAAAAAAGACACCAAGTAATTATTGTTACAGGAAGATGAACAACAACAACAACAACAACAACAACAACAACAAAAAGACACCGATTAATTATTGTTCCAGGAAGATGAACAACAACAACAACAACAACAACAACAAAAAGACACCGATTAATTATAATTATTGTTCCAGGAAGATGAACAACAACAACAACAACAACAACAAAAAGACACCGATTAATTATTGTCTGAGGAAGCTGAACAAAATACAAAATCAAGCACCGGGTAATTATTGTTCCAGGAAGATAAACGAACAAAATAAAAGTAACACGAGTGGTTGATTATAATGACTGGTCTTGCGTGGAGCGAGAAGGGAACGAGGAGTCATCAATTCTAAAGTGTTATTGATGCGCGTGAAAAAATAGCGGTATAGAGAACCAAAAAGAAAGAAAGAAAGAAAGAAAGAAAGAAAGGTCACACAATAAATAACAGAGCAGTCGAACGTGAGAAATGGAAGAATGAACACCAATAATAATTACACACACACACACACACACACACACACACACACACACACACACGTATTCCTCACCATAAATAATACCAGACAGGATTAGTTTAAAGCAATTACATTATATTATCTATGAATATATGTCTCATCATTAACAAAAGATACCATTCAACCATACACCTTGTCTTGACTTCGTCCCTCTTTTCCTTTCTTTTCTTGCTTTCTTTCTTATCTTTTCCTTTCTTTTCTTTCTTTTCTTTCTTTTACTTTCCTTTCTTTTCTTTCTTTCTTTCCTTACTTTACTTTCTTTTCCTTACTTTACTTTCTTTCTTTCTTTTCTTTTCCTTTCTTTACTTACTTTCCTTCTTTTCTTTTCCTTTCTTTAATTTCTTTCTTTTCTTTTCCTTTCTTTGCTTTCTTTTCTTTCTTTTCCTTACTTTACTTTCCTTCTTTTCTTTTCCTTTCTTTGCTTTCTTTTCTTTCTTTTCCTTACTTTACTTTCTTTCTTTTCTTTTCCTTTCTTTACTTTCTTTCTTTTCTTTTCCTTTCTTTACTTTCTTTCTTTTCTTTTCCTTTCTTTTCTTTCTTTCTTTTCTTTTCCTTTCTTTACTTTCTTTCTTTTCTTTTCCTTTCTTTTCTTTCTTTTCTTTCTTTTCCATACTTTACTTCTCTTCCTTACTTTCTTCCCTGTTCTCCAAGTCTTCCTGTTTCTACTTCTACGTGTGTTCCTGTTCGGGTGGCTCAGTGGTAAAGACATGGGTTCACGTGTAGCGTCCCTGTGTTCGAATCCCTCTCACTCCCTGCTTGAGTTCATTTTGGCGTGGTGGCAATTTTGTATCGCCAATAACCTCGCTTGTATTATTATTATTATTATTGCTATTATTATTATTATTATTATTATTATTTTTGTTTGTTTTTTGTTTTATATATATATATATATATATATATATATATATATATATATATATATATATATATATATATATATATATATATATATATATATACACATTTCGGCCTCTAGCGTCTTTTAGTAGGTGTGAGTTGTCTAGACAGGCTTCAAGTCTCTTATTCTTATACTTATATGTACCTGTTACTTCTTTGCTCCTAATATCTTCCTCTTCTTTCTCCTCCTCCTCTTCTTCTTCTTCTTCGTCACCCCCCTTTTTGTCTCAGTCATCATATCTCTCTCTCTCTCTCTCTCTCTCTCTCTCTCTCTCTCTCTCTCTCTCTCTCTCTCTCTTCTCTCTCTCTCTCTCTCTCTCTCTCTCTCTCTCTCTCTCTCTCTCTCTCTCTCTCTCTCTCTCTCTCTCTTTAAGAAAAATATGTAATCTATTAACGCTTTATTAGCAACAAACTAACATACAAATACAGAGACAGACAAACAAACAAAGGGTCAAGTAAACAGTACCCACAATGCCCTTCTAACCAGTCTACGGTTGCCAACTAGTGCTAAAAAGGTGATGATAATAAATAGTGTTGATAGTTATATTAAGCAGCGAGATTAGGCAATACTTAGTAAGGATGTGTAGGAGAGTGCACTCTTAGAAAAAAAGGGTAGGAAAAGGGTAGAAAAAGGGTATTTGTAGTGATGAAATACCGCTACCCTTTTTCTACCCTTACAAATATACCCTTTCGGATCGACGCAAATATACCCTTTTGCAACCCTCTCGTCTAAAAAGGGTAGATAAAGGGTAGATGAAGGGTATAATCGGCAGCATCTACCCTCCAGCCTGGACATAGGGTTTAAAAAGGGTAGTGATGGTGCGATGTAACAATTCTACCCTTAATATACCCCTTATTTCTGAGAGTGTATTAAATATGTTTGTGGCAAAGATTAAAGACAAAAGAATGAAAGTAAAAACCTTATACAAAATGTCAATAAATATTCAATAAATAACGATAAGGAAATCTTTGGTTCCGAATTTTTTTGAAGAAATCCTCAAAAGGTACAATTGTTGCCGGTCTGTGTGATGAGCCAGGTGGTGCTGTGGCTGCAGTCACTGGTCGCCCTTCATGGTTGTTATGGGTAGTAGTTGTGCCTTGTTTGGTGGTGGTGGTGGTGGTGGTGGTTGTGGTGCCTTGTTTGGTGGTGGTGGTGGTGGTGGTTGTGGCTGTGGCGGTCAGTGGTGGTTGAAGTGTGGAAGGTGTTTGGTGTGGTGATCTGGAAGCACTATATAGCCTCATTGCCCACCAAGGCGACATGGTACCAAGTGGTGCAGGGCAAGGGAGGCAGCGACTAATGATGCACAGACGAGGGCCACCAGCAGGTCGTGGGCCCAGGGCTGCACAGCGTGACACAGGCCGGGCGGGGCTCTTCCCCTTGAAGACTTGTTGCCTGCAGGGAGGTGCGCCACCTTGGCGGCTGTCGAGGGGTGAGGGTGTGCAGGGCTCAGCATCCCTTGTTGTGCATCGCCTACATGCTGCTGCAGGCTGCGGAGGGGCAGGAGTAGGTGTTCCCTGTGACCAGGCTGCCTGTGACGTCATCCAGCAGCTGACCTGACCTCGCCACGCCCAACAGACTGCTCGTCGACGACCTGTCGGGAAAAATAAGGGAATTACAAGTAACTATACTTAGAAACCTTGGTGGCTAAATTATTCATAAATGTATCAGGCGTGGTGCCCTTTGGGTCCCAGCGACGCAGCGATACTCACAGCAGGAGTGCCAGTCCGGCGTGTGTGGCTCCTGGCCCCACCAGCTGGCCACACAGGCGGCGCCGCACACAGGTGGTGGAGGCGTTGCCGCGGTGTGCCCGCCACAGCTGGTTGAGGTGGTCGGCCAGGTCGTCCTCCTCCAGTGACAGACCCGTCGTCGTCCCGTCATCGACCAGCGGCGCCGACGACCACACGTCACCGCGGAGGGCAGGGGGCAGCGCCAGGCCCTGGCGGCTGCCATCAGGGGCGGCGCGCTCAGCCCTCAGGGCGCGGCTGGTGCCCGGGAAGGGCAGGTCAGACTGCCACAGGGAAAGGGAACCGTCGCCGATGTCACGCCTGCCGCCGCCAGTGCCTCTGAGGGCACGGAACAGCAGGAAGCCCAGGATGGTGCCCAGCGCCAGGGAGCCCAGTACCACGTAGGGGTCCAGCGTGTTCATGTTCATACCGTAACCCCCGTAGCCGCCGCCGCCATGGCCGCCCCCATACCCGTAGCCGTCCCTGGAGGGGTCGTACAAGGTGGCGGAGGAGCCGTAGGAGGAGGCTGAGCCGTAGCGGTTCTGCAGCTGCCTGGAGGAAGGGTCGGTGAGGGCGGTCGAGGCGGGATAGCTGGGGTCGGGGTGGAGACGTGCGGCGTCTGGGTCATAGCGGTGGATGCTGGCGATGTCCTTGAGCACGTCCCGCTGGTGCCTGGGCGGGGCCGCGGCGTCCTCCCGCCCCTGCGTGCTGTTGCCGTCACTCCTCAACACCGACCTGTAGAAGTGGTTGAGCTCCGGGTTGCTGAAGGAGATAAAGTCGATGTACTGAGTGACCACGTCCTCCGACACGGCGTCCTCCAGGTAGGCCGAGACGAAGCGCGACATGGCGGCCACCGTGTTGGCAAACCTCTCAGATAGCAAGTAGTCCAGGGCCCCGCCGAGGCCCGCCGCCTGCGTCAGGTTGGCTATGGAGTCGGCGTGCCGCAGGGGCCCCAGCAGCGGCTCCGCCTTGCCCGCCAGGAACTGTGCGAACTCCGGGTCGAGTTTCTTGGCGAGGAAGGAGGCGAGGTTGAGGTCGTCGCCGAGGCTGAGCACGCGGTCGATGATCTTGACGGGCGTCCTCTGCAGGAAGGACTCGAGGGAGTTCTGCTCCTCCACGTAGGACAACACGCGCGCCCACGTAGACCTGACCACCTCCCACAGGCCTGCCGTGGCGGCCTGCGTGGCGGTGGCCGAGGCCTTGATGGAGCTCAGGTTCCCAAACCTCTGCTTGAGCATCCCTCGCGCCAAGACAAGCAGCTGGTCCTGGATGTCTTCAGTCCCTTGTGAATCTGACGCGTCACCCGCCTCGCCCACGCCTTCAGCTAACTCCTCGTCGTCGCCGCCCACATAATCCATCAGCGTCTCCAACACGCTCTGTGCGCCGAGCCTCTCACTGGACGGCATTGTCTCGCCCATCCTGCTCACCTTCTTCGCCAGCTTCAGGAGGTCTTGCAGGAAGTCTGGACTGACCCCGAGCCCTCCCGCCACCTCCTTCAGGCTAGGGAGCTGCTTCTTCAGGAGGCTTTTGACCTGTTTGGCGAAGGGTTCCCCCTCCCTGCTGAGGACCTTCACCACAAGGCTCAAGGGTGTACCATTCTGGCTGTCCACGCCTCGTAGCAGCTGCGTCAGGAGGCTCGTGACGGGGGACGGAAGTATTGGGGATAAAGTGATTCCATTGGCTCCCATGTCGACTGTCTTGCCTTGAGCGGGTGTCGAGGTGAGGGCGAGGGCGGCGAGACACAGGAGGAGCAGCCGGGCACCACACATCCTGAAGGCCGCGATGCAAACACAACCTGCAGGAACACAAGAAAACCCTCGCGTCACTGTCACGGGAGGCTGACCACAACCCGCCGTGATTACCCCGTCCCTGAACCACCCCGTCCCCTAACCACTCGTTAACCACTCGTCCCCTAACCACCCGTTATATCATGTGGTAGTTTCGTTGAGCTGTTTGTGCTTTCATTGCTCCGTCATTCCCGCCGCGCCCGCCTGAACACGAGTCTCTGCGGCGTGAAGAACAGAACCGCAGAATGAGGAGGGATTCCACGACCCTATAATGAGGTTATCAGGAACAAAAATGGATTGTTATATTTTTTTGCGATCAAGTGCATCAGGTTCCCGTTGACTTCGTGTGAGTATTTAGAAAAGGAGAAAGAAATAAGTGATAAAAGTGGGAGGATGAGAACAGAGGAAGGGACGAATTGTAGAAAGAGAAAGAATGAGAAGAAGAATAGGAGAGAAGGAAGGAAATGTAGTGTCTCCTTTTAGCCTCCTCCTCCTCCTCCTCCTCTCCTCCTCCTTATAGCAGTACATTGATTGGTTTCGAATGACACAACAAATCAAGAAAGAGAGAAAGAAAAAATCGTAGAAAATTACATAATTGCACACACACACACACACACACACACACACACACACACACACACACACACACACACACACACACACACACCGTCCGTCCGTGTGGCTCAGTTGGTTAGGGCGCCCGGCATCATTCTATGGTCCGGCGTTCGATCCCCAACCCCGCTCATTCCCGGGGATTTTTCCACTGTGAAATTCGGGCGGTACTGTCCCCCTTGAGCAAGGGGATGGGGGTGTGTGGTGTGTGAGGTCCCAGCATTCCCCAAAGATCGGTAATAATGAACTCCAAGCTCGCACTGAGAGGGTGAAACTGGCGATCGCGAGCCAGCTCGCGTGGACAAGACTATGGGTGAATAATACACACACACACACACACACACACACACACACACACACACACACACACACACACACACGCTGTCCATCTGTCCATCAAATCATCCCTTCCCATTTCTGTAATAGCGAGAACAACCCACAATAATAATAGCGCGAAACCCTTGCATCATTTACCCGCCAAGAAAAAACACCCTCCAATTTTTTTTATAGCCATAACTTGTGTTTATGCTTCGGTTACTCACAGCGAGGGAGGGGGAGGGGAAAAGGGGGAGGGGAAGGGGAAAGGGAGGGGGAAGAGGGGAGGGAGAGAGGGGGGGGAAGAGGGGAAGGGAGTAGAAGGGGGAGGTACAGACCATCAAGCACCACACGTGATAATAGTGATTGGTGTGACTGTGGGTGAGGCAGGTGTGACAGCTGTGACTTTGGTTGAGGAAGAGGAGGATGAGAGAGGATGATTTGATGATAATTGCTTGAGAGAGAGAGAGAGAGAGAGAGAGAGAGAGAGAGAGAGAGAGAGAGAGAGAGAGAGAGAGAGAGAGAGAGAGAGAGAGAGAGAGAGAGAGAAAGAGAGAGAGAGAGAGAAACTTATATAAAACGTTATCAAAGGAAAAAATATATAATTATGAAACTACATGACGAAGGAAGTAGAAGTAGGAAGAGGAAAGGAATAGAGGAGGAGGAAAAGGAAGGGAGGAGGAAGAGTATCAGAATCAGAATCAGATATTTGATTTCCCTTTACATGGTATTCTTGTACTTCTTATAGAATACAATTATGCGAATATTAAATACCCAGTAAATCTTAAACATACAACAAAGCATTAAACTCACATTAACTCACATTAACTCACATTAACTCACTCACATTCACATAACTCACATTAACTCACTCACATTCACATAACTCACATTAACTCACTCACATTCACATTACTCCACATTAACCACTCAATTCACATTAACTCACATTAACTCACTCACATTCACATTACTCACATTAACTCACTCACATTCACATTACTCACATTAACTCACTCACATTCACATTACTCCCATTAACTCACTCACATTCACATTACTCACATTAACTCACTCACATTCACATTAACTCCCATTAACTCACTCACATTCACATTACTCACATTAACTCACTCACATTCACATTACTCACATTAACTCACTCACATTCACATTAACTCCCATTAACTCACTCACATTCACATTACTCACATTAAAACAGTAAAATACTCATACATAAGTGAGTTGTTATGTAAAAGTAAGAAAAACGTAAAATGATAAAATAGTCATGCAAAGTTATGTTGTCATGTAAATGTAATAAAATCTAGTAAAAGAGATAGATAGAGGACAGGAGAGAGGAAAAGAGGAGGAGAAGAGAAAATCAGACTCAATTCCAATCAAAACCCAAACACAGATTGAAAAATAATAAGTTAAACAAATAAAACAGAAACTACACGGACGAAAAATTACCCACCCCCAAAAAAATAATACTCCCCCCAAAAAAATAATACTCCCCCCATACAAAAAAATACTCCCCCCCACAAAAAAAAATACTCCCCCCCCACAAAAAAAAATACTCCCCCCCACAAAAAAAAATACTCCCCCCCACAAAAAAAAATACTCCCCCCACAAAAAAAAATACTCCCCCCCACAAAAAAAAAAACACTCCCCCCCATACAAAAAAATACTCCCCCCCCAAACAAAAAATACTACCCCCAAAACAAAAAATACTCCCCCCACAAAAAAAATACTCGCCCCACAAAAAAAAAATACTCCCCCCCACAAAAAAAAATACCCCCCACAAAAAAAATACTCCCCCCACAAAAAAAAAATACTCCCCCCCAAAAAAAAAATACTGCCCCCCACAAAAAAAATACTCCCCCCACAAAAAAAAATAACCATTGTTGAGAAAATAAGAGAACTCAGGTATTACATGACCACCCAACACCTGTCTTTACCTTGGACCCCTTAGTACACACCTGAACTTGACTTTACCACTGTTATTGTTGGTGATGATGAGTAAGCAAGGTGTGAACGGTGACAGATGGCGGCTCAGAGAGAGAGAGAGAGAGAGAGAGAGAGAGAGAGAGAGAGAGAGAGAGAGAGAGAGAGAGGAGAGAGAGAAGGAGAGAGAGAGAGAGAGAGAGCTTTGGTTGAGGAAGAGGAGTGAGAGATAATTATTACGAAAGAGAGAGAGAAGAGAGAGAGAAGAGAGAGAGAGAGAGAGAGAGAGAGAGGAGAGAGAGAGAGAGAGAGAGAGAGAGAGAGAGAGCTTTGGTTGAGGAAGAGGAGTGAGAGATAATTATTACGAAAGAGAGAGAGAGAGAGAGAGAGCTTTGGTTGAGGAAGAGGAGTGAGAGATAATTATTACGAAGGAGGAGAGAGAGAGAGAGAGAGAGAGAGGAAGAGAGAGAGAGGAGAGAGAGAGAGAGAGAGAGAGAGAGAGAGAGAGAGAGAGAGAGAGAGGTTTGGTTGAGAAGAGGAGTGAGAGATGATTATTACGAAAGAGAGAGAGAGAGAGAGCTTTGGTTGAGGAAGAGGAGTGAGAGAGATGATTATTACGAGAGAGAGAGAGAGAGAGAGAGAGAGAGAGAGAGAGAGGAGAGAGAGAGAGAGAGAGAGAGAGAGGAGAGAGAGAGAGAGAGAGAGAGAGAGAGAGAGGGGGAAACAGTAATTCCCTGTTATAGAAGAACGATTGTCTAGCCTTCCGGAAGAACTCACTAAAGGCGTCACCATCACCGTTCTGGCCGATCACTTCCTTAATCACGAGGTGTGTGTGTGTGTCAGCAGAAGTAAGTAGGAAGAACAAGAGCAGCAGAAGTAGCAGTAGGAGGAATAGAAGGAGGCTGAGAGAGACTATTTCTTCCTGACGAGAGGTATTGTCAGGAAGGAGGAGGAAGAGGAAAGAGGAAAGAGGAGGAAGAGGAAGAGAATTTAGAGGAGGAGGAGGAAGAAGATAAGGAAGAGGAGTAGGAAGAGGAAGAGAAGGAAGAAGAAAGAAGACAAGATAATTCATATAGACGAACTTATAACAAACAAGCGATATATTAACAACAGCAGAAGCAGCAGCAGAAGCAGGAGGAATTACCTGCTTACGTCACTTGGAGTCCACAGCAGGAAGGAGCGTGCTGTCTTGTCTGCTGTGTGTGTGGCTCTGACTCCTGCTGCTGCTGCTGCTACTACTGCTGCTGCTGTTGCGTGTGTGTGTCAGCGTCTCTCAGCACCGACTGACTGACTGACCCAACACAAAACTCAGAAAGCCTTACATTGCTAGCCTCCCTCCTCCTCCTCCTCCTCCTGCTCCTCCTCCTCCTCCTCCTCCTCCTCCTCCTCCTCCTCCTCCTCCTCCTCCTCCTCCTCTCCTCTCTTCCTCCTTCTCCTCCTCTTCTTTCCCTTCCCTCCACCTCCTAAATTCTCACATTTTCACTCCTTTATTTTCATCAACACTGGCCACCTCCCTTCTCCTCCTCCTCCTCTTCTTCATCCTCTCCCCCCCCTTCTAATTTATCTCTCCCATTTTTACTCCATCTTTATTCTATCAACATCCTATATACCCTCCCCCTTATCCTCCTCTTCTCTTTCTCTTAGACTTATAAAATTTTCTTGTTCAAATTTACTTTTTTTCTCTTTTCTTTCTTTCACTATCATCTTTTTTTGTCCTTTTTTCATGTAAGTTCAATTATATTATTCTTTCCTCTATATTTTTCTCTCACTTCGACTAAACATACTTTCAAGAGACACATAAGGAAGGAAGGAAAAAGAAAGGAAGGGAAAAGGATAGGAAAAGGAATGAAAGAAGGAATAGGAAAGGAAAATGAAAGGATAGGAAATTTATTATAAAGAAAACTCATTAAACTATTCATATTTTTGATGTGTTTTCCACCCATGTTATTTTTTTTACCCTCAATGCCTTTGTCCATTGGTTGTATTGATTTTTTTTTTTTTTTTTTTTTTTTTTACATCACAATGACCTGGCCAAGGGCACAACAAAAATGGGTAACACAAAGCCCGCTTAGTTGCCAGTCCCTATAAAGAAGACAGTAAGAGAATAATATAAAAAAGAGGGGTGAGCCAATTTAGCTCGGGAGGTGTCTTGTTACTCCTCTTTTGAAAAGATTTAAGTCATAGGAAAGTGGAAAAATAGAAACAGGAAGAGAGTTCCAGAGTTTACTAGTGAAAGGAATGAAAGAGTAAAGATACTGATTAACTCTTGCATTAGGAAGATGGACAGAATAGGGATGAGAATGAGTAGAAAGTCTTGTGCAGCGAGACCGCGGGAGGGGGGGAGGCATGCAGTTAGCAAGTTCAGAAGAGCAGTGAGCATGAAAATAACGGTAGAAGAGAGCAAGAGAAGCAACATTGCGGCGGTGATTTAAAGATTGAAGACAGTCAGTCAGAGGAGAGGAGTTGATGAGACGAAAAGCTTTTGACTCAACCCTGTTTAGGAGAGCTGTATGAGTGGATCCTCCCCAAACATGTGAGACATACTCCATACATGGGCGGATAAGGCCCTTGTAGAGAGTAAGCAATAGGGAGGGAGAAAAAAAAGGACGCAGACGCCACAGGACACCTAACTTCTTAGAAGCTGTTTTAGCAAGAGATGAGATGTGAGATTTCCAGTTCAGATTTTTAGTAAAGGATAGTCCTAGAATGTTCATTGTAGAAGAAGGAGACAGTTGAGTGTCATTGAAGAAGAGGGGATAGTTATCTGGTAGGTTTTGTCGAGTACATAGGTGAAGAAATTGGGATTTTGAGGCATTGAACAAAACAAGGTTTGCTTTGCCCCAATCAGAAATTATAGAAAGATCAGAAGTTAGGCGCTCGGTGGCATCTCTCCGTGAATCACTTAGTTCCTGTTGAGTTGGACGTCTAATAAACGACGTTGAAAAATGCAGGGTAGAATCATCGTCGTAGGAGTGGATAGGGCTTTGAGTTAGACTTAGAAGATCATTAATGAATA
>JACEEZ010006600.1:272500-290000 GCA_016584305.1 Chionoecetes opilio
AGCAGCGACCTGTAGAAGTCCCGCAGCTCAGGGTTGTTGAAGGAGATGAAGGAGACGTAGTCGTCCGCCACGTGGTCGTCGAAGGTGTCGTCGAAGTAGGCGTTGACGAAGCGCGCCATGGCGGCCACGGTGTTGCTGAGGCGCGGCGACGCCAGGTAGTCCAGGAGGCCCCCCGCGCCCTGCCGCCGCGTGAAGGCGTACAGCGTGTCCAGGTCCCTGAGCGGCCCCAGGTAGGGCGTCACGGCGCGGGAGACGTACTCGGCAAAGTCTGGGTCCAGCTTCTTGGCGAGGAATGTGACGAGGCTGAGGTGGTCCCCGAGGCCGATGACGCGGTCCACCACCTTGACGGGCGTGAGCTGCAGGAAGGCGTCCAGGGCGTTCTCCTCCCTCACGTAGGACAACACGCGCGCCCACGTGCTCTTGATCAACATCCACACGCTGGCGTAGGTGCCATTGTGCCCCCCAGGAGGCCCCGCGGCGGCGTCATGGACCCTTCAAGCCCCCCATACCGGACAGCAGCTTCAGGCCTCCCAACTCCTCCTTCAGCGCCTCCTTCACCACCTCTAAGAACTCCTCGTTGACGTTGTGCTCGTCAATCAAGTTGTGGGACGCCGCCTCGCCTTCCCCCAGCGGCGGCGACTCCTGCAGGCGTTTCATGCCCTCCAGGATCCTGAACACCGGCCTTAGGAAGTCTTCGTGGAGGCCCAAGGACGCTGCCACGCCCTTGGGGTCTGGCAGCCGCTTCACCAGGGACGGGAGGAACCCAGACCCCAGCTTGGCCGCGATGCTCCCGTCACCAGACATCCCCTTCAGGAGGGACGCTACTGTATCCCTTATATCGGGGACCTGAGGGCTCTTACTGCCACCCTGACGTCCTGAGGGTGTGTCTAGGGCGCCTGCCGAGCACCCCGCCCCGAGGAGCGTGAGGACAAGGAGGAAGGGCGCCTGCATGGTGGTGGTGGTGGTGGCCAAACTGTGTGAGACGAAGAACTTACTGTTAGAGAGAGAGAGAGAGAGAGAGAGAGAGAGAGAGAGAGAGAGAGAGAGAGAGAGAGAGAGAGAGAGAGAGAGAGAGAGAGAGAGAGAGAGAGAGAGGTTCAAGCAAGCAGACAGACAGACAGATGGATGACACAATCAAACTTTTCCACCGCAATAGAATGACAGAGATGGGAAAAGAATGACAAGCACAAACATTATCGCACTCTTGATATAAAGGCAAAGACACGGAAGGAAGACGAAGAACGGGAAGAAGAGCAGTAAAGGAGGTAGAGTAAGGAAGAAGAACAAGAAGAAGATGCAGTAAAGGAGGTAGAGGAAGGAAGAAGAGCAGGAAGAGCAGTAAAGGAGGTAGAGTAAGGAAGCAACAAGAGAAGAGGCAGTAAGGAGGTAAGGAAGGAAGAAGAACAGAAGATGAGCAGTAAAGGGTAGAGGAATAAGAAGAGCAGGAAGAGCAGTAAAGGAGGTAGAGTAAGGAAGAAGAACAAGAAGAAGAGCAGTAAAGGAGGTAGAGAAGGCATAACTAAGAGCAGGAGGAGAGTGTGTAATAGGAGGAGACATTGCAGACAGTTTGTGGTCGCCTCACTAATCTTCCCGGTGACGAGGCGAGCATTACCGTGTTACAGGTGCGCCGTGCTACCTAATGAGTGAGGCGTGGAGAGAGAGAGAGAGAGAGAGAGAGAGAGAGAGAGAGAGAGAGAGAGAGAGAGAGAGGAGGGGGGACAAACAGGCAGACAGAGAGACAGGCAGACAAATAGAGAGAGAGAGAGGGGACAGACAGAGAGAGATTATTATTATTAGTTTATTGACAAAAGTTTCACAAACATTTTACCTTAATTCATGTATAATTTCCTCATATTTGTCCATATTTATACTCCTACATATTTCATATTAACCTCAAACAAACAAACAAAACACATCTACTATGGTGACACATCCCTTACGTATATAAATTCAATACATCATATATATAACTGCACAGATAGCCTACTGTATCCCTTGTACCCATCAAATTATCCATACTGGAGAAGTCTAGCATGACATAGTTGCTTCTACATTGGCTGGAGAGTGGACACTGCAACAACACAGGGGACTCATCCTGCACTGCATGCACTACACAGGAACACAGTCGTAGTTCTTTCGGTATTCCATTTCTCCTGCCTGTTTCTATTCTAAGATTATGGGACATCGTACGTAGCCTCGTAAATGCTTGCCGTGCCGCGAATAACCATAACCTTTGTTTTCTTTTCATTTAACACCATACCATTCACGACAATAAGCCAGTACTACACTCAGTTTTCTCAAACACGAATCCCTTGACGTGGCCAGTATTACCATATCATCCATAAGTAATAGCATATGTAAGTCTACAAGAAACCCATCAGGCCCAACACTACGCCTCAGCATCCTAACAAGCTGGTCCATGTATATGGTGAACAGTAAACAGCTGGATGGGGCCCCTTGACGCACCCCCGCCGTGGCGTCTATGGTCGCGGACCGCAGTACGCTCCGGGTGCACGCGTACATGGCCTGTATCGCTCGCAGCATTACCTCGCCACACCCCAGCGACTGCAACACTTGAATTAATTTCAAGTGAGAGAGAGACGTGAAGAGAGAGAGAGAGAGAGAGAGAGAGAGAGAGAGAGAGAGAGAGAGAGAGAGAGAGAGAGAGAGAGAGAGAGAGAGAGAGAGAGAGAGAGAGAGAGAGAGAGAGAGAGACGTGAAGACAAGATAAGGTGACAAGATGAGGCAGTTTAAGAAGAAGGAAAGATAATAACAGTACTTTAGAGGCGTGATTTTAGACCTTATGGTGTGCAAATGTGGCAAGGAAAAAAATTCATGATGTGAGAAGGCTACTGTTAGTTTGCAATGAAGGGACTATCAATTCTTTACCATCTTACGTTTTATTATTTTTTTATTTTTCATGCAGTTTAAAAAAAAATAATATAATGTGTAAAGTAACCAAATGTGGTAAAAAATATAAGTAAATAAGACGAACGTAAGGTCTCTCTCTCTCTCTCTCTCTCTCTCTCTCTCTCTCTCTCTCTCTCTCTCTCTCTCTCTCTCTCTCTCTCTCTCTCTCTCTCTCTCTCTCTCTCTCTCTCTCTCTCTCTCTCTCTCTCTCTCCTCTCTCTCCTCTCTCTCTCTCTCTCATCTCTCTCCTCATCTAGTACACGTCATCACTGCTACCTTGCTCACATCTACCTCATTAGACCTAATCCACTGCTCCTACATTTTAACTGCGTCACTGTTAACCGGTAGATGCTACCAATACCATGTCATTAGAGAACGACCCAGGAGATCCATGTGAGAATTTTACGAGCGGTCACGCTGAATTAAGTATAGCAACTATCAAGGAATACATAGTAAGAACAGACACGGAGATTATGGTTTATAAGAGGTACCTGCTGACTCATACACTAACTATATACATGTAAGCGAAGTTAGAAAAGACTACCATGTCCAAGATGAAATGGAAGTTCTATAAAATAAGATATGACTAACTCTGAACTGTATGCTAACTGATGCTACCACTAACATTAGTCAATCCGGGGGACGTTATAATATAACTCGCGGAGCAATTCAAAACCCATTTACTTTACAGTGCGCGTCCAGTCTTTTTTTCAATGAAGTTATTGTGCTGGCTTCGACAACATTTGCTGGTAATTTGTTCCACCGATTAACAACTCTAACATTGAAATGATTTTTACGGAGATCTGTGATGAAACGTTGACTATTCAGTTTTAAACCGTTGTTTCTTGTTGTCACGTGAGGAGAAAGCTCGAATAGGTTCACTTGATTAATGACATCAAATTCTTTAAGGATCTTAAAAGTTTCTATCAAGTCCCACGGATTCTACGATCCTTTTTAACTCCTACGCGGCGGGTTGAGTGTCAGGCACCATCCTGTGTTCCGGCGTTCGATATCCGACCCCGCTCATTCCCGGGGATTTTTCCACGGTGAAATTCGGGCGGTTACTGTCCCCCTTGAGCAAGGGGATGGGTGTGTGAGGTCCCAGCATTACCCAAAGATCGGTAATAATGAGCTCCAAGCTCGCTCCGGGAGGGTGAAACTGGCGATCGCGAGTCCGACTCGCGTGGACAAGACCATGGGTGAATGACACACTACCCTGTTCTATACCCCGCCACGTCCCGTCTACAGTGTGATGTGGGTCTTTAAATCCCTCTGTGTAATCTGTCTGTGTTTTACCTGCACTAGTCTCTCCGTGTGTCTCTTCGTGTCTCCGTCTCTCCTTCCTCAAGCGGACTGAACCACACACTGCCTTCCTCCTCCTCCTTCCTCCTCCTCTCACTACTCTTTACCTACCACGCCTCCTGCTTTCCTCCTTCCCTCCACCTTCCTACCCCTCCTTCTCTCCACTCAAACCCCACTTTTCCTCCCCTCCAAATCTCCTCCCTCACCCCTCTAAATTCCCTCCACTCTTTCAAACCCCACTTTTTTGCCTCCACCCCGAGTCCACCCCTCTCCTCCCTCGCCCCGCCCCCTTCTCCACCTCCAAAACACTAATTGCTATAGAGAGCAATGCAAACTCACGCGCTGATTGGTTCCCAGACACGTGAGTCACGGTCGCTCATCCAATAGAGAGACAGGCTTGGCTCTGAAGATGTGTTAGAAAAATTATAAAAGTTTGTGATTGGGTGGTGACCTTTATCTTAATGGTGTGTGATGTAGTAGTAGTAGTAGTAGTAGTAGTAGTAGTAGTAGTAGTAGTTGTTGTAGTTGTTGTTGTGGTTGTTGTTGCTTCTGGTTTTATCT
Organism: Chionoecetes opilio; assembly: GCA_016584305.1. Classification (NCBI taxonomy): domain Eukaryota; kingdom Metazoa; phylum Arthropoda; class Malacostraca; order Decapoda; family Majidae; genus Chionoecetes; species Chionoecetes opilio. The sequence goes on from JACEEZ010006600.1 coordinate 277,274, forward strand.
TTTTACTTTTATTTTTGTGCGAGTATAAATTTTTTTTGTGTGTGTGGTGTGTGTGTGTGTGTGTGTGTGTGTAGTGTGTGCGTGCGTGCGCGTGAGTGCAGTGCGTGCGTGCGTGCGTGCGTGCTAGTGCGTTGCGTGCGTGCGTGCGTGCGTGTGTGCGTGCGTGCTGTGCGTGGTGCGTGTGTGTGTGTGTGTGTGTGTGTATGTGTGTGTGTGTGTGCGGCGTCGTGCGTGCGTGCGGGTGTGGTGTGTGTGTGTGTGTGGTGTGTGTGGTGGTGTGTGTGTGTGTGTGTGTGGTGGTGTGTGTAAGCAGCATTCACACTGATATATTATGACACCTAGGATGCTGTTTAAGATTTTTATGTACACACACACACACACACACCACACACACACACACACACACACACACACACACACACACACACACACACACATACACACACACACACACACACACACACACACACACACACACACACACACCACACACACACACACACACACCACACACACACACATACACACACACACACACACACACACACACACACACCATACACCACACACAACACACACACAACACCACACAACGACACACAATATATATTAACGTTCCGAGACGAGAAATAAGAGATGTGGAGAGTGACAAGCGGAAGAAGAGGAAGAGGAGAAGGAAGAATGGAGAAGTGGGAAGAGGAGGAGGAGGAGGAGGAGGAGGAGGAGGAGGAGGAGGAGGAGGAGGAGGAGGGAGGAGGAGGAGGAGGAGGAGAGGAGGAGGAGGAGGAGGAGGAGGAGGAGGAAATGAAGGGTGGAAATAATAAGAGGGGAAACTGATTGTCTTTATGGTGGTTTTGTTCCCGTAATTGAGAGAGAGAGAGAGAGAGAGAGAGAGAGAGAGAGAGAGAGAGAGAGAGAGAGAGAGAGAGAGAGAGAGAGAGAGAGAGAGAGAGAGAGAGAGAGACACACACACACACACCATTCTCCTTCTCACAGTCTGTATGTAGTGGAGGTAATTTGCGATCAACACCACACCTGAGGAACTATAGTAATCACAGGTAAACCCATTTTTAGCCTCCCACAAACGCTCTCTAAACGGCGTGCTACTTTTATTTGTTTGTTTATGGTTTGTGATGTTTGTGTACTGTCTGAAATGGCTCCCTAGATCACCTGACAGATGGTAAGCCTCGTACTCTACCGCCAAAATATCACAGTCTCTCTAACACACTTTTAAACATCAAACACTCATTTTTCTATTTCTTACTATGTTCTAGGGTAGCGGCAATAGAGCATCATTATGCATTAATTTATTCATTATGAATGTAGAGGTATAGAAAAAAAGGGAAAAAGACAGTAAAAGGTAAGCATGGGAGAGAATTTTAACGTGGTAGCATAAAGAAAAAAATATATATAGAAAAAAAAAACACTTTTAAACATCAAAACAACATAATTTTTCATTCTCTTACATTCTTTACCTTCATTCTTTACCTGCATTCATTACCTTCCTTCATTACTTCATTCATTCTCTTGCATTCATTACCTTCATTCATTACCTTCATTCATTACCTTCATTCTTTGTACATTATCCTACTATCCTACTCTTTATACGGACTGGCAGCTACCGTCAAGAACACTATAGTCGCCAGTCACTCGCCACTGCACTAATGTCGCCAGGCGTCATATATAACGAATTCTAGCATCACTACAGACTTGTATGTGCCACTGAAGACATGTAGTGTGATGTACATACTATAAACTACTGTGCATGCCTCATCAGTGGCACATACAAGTCTGTAGTGATGCTAAAATTCGTAATATATTGTGCCTGGCGACATTAGTGCAGTGGCGAGTGACTGGCGACTATAGTGTTATTGAAGGTAGCGAGATTTTTGCTTTTTATTTTATTTTGCCTTGGCCAGTATACTTTTTGTTGTCATGAAGAAAACACACCTTGATACCTAGGGAGGGAGAGAGAGAGAGAGAGAGAAGAGAGAGAGAGATGAGAGAGATGAGGAGGAGGAGAGAGAGAGAGAGAGAGAGAGAGGAGAGAGGAGAGAGAGAGAGAGAGAGAGAAGAGAGAGAGAGAGAGAGAGAGAGAGAGAGAGATGGCATGGTTTTCGTTCCCTTCCTAAATTTACGTCTCTATTTCCATTGCCTTTCTGTATTTCCTACGTTTTATTCTTTTCTTTTTTTCTTATTTTAATTATATTTTATCATTATTTCTATTTTTATTATTATTTTTTTTATTTTTTTGTCTTTATCTCTCTCTCTCTCTCTCTCTCTCTCTCTCTCTCTCTCTCTCTCTCTCTCTCTCTCTCTCTCTCTCTCTCTCTCTCTCTCTCTCTCTCTCTCTCTCTCTCTCTCTCTCTCTCTACACTTTATCCCAAATGTAAGGAATTAAGCGCTCTTATAACCCTTCTCGTATTACTGATGTGAACTTTTCCTTTACTCAGCTAAATTTAACCCCTTGAGGCCCACAACGTAATTTCCTATGGTAATTTGGATACCATTAGACCATTTTAATTAATATAGGCAGTATTTTGATATATATGACCTGCTTAGTATCCATGTCCACTATTTAATTTGGTATATTAAGTTCTTTTCGTAATTTTATGGCTAACAACGGACGATTTTATATAACAAAGGAAAGATCTGGGCGTGAAGGGTTGAAATATCACGTCACTCCAACACTTTTTTTTAATATCAAAACAATCATCTCTTTATTCATAAGTAAGGAATTTAGCACTCCTTGATATCCCTCCTCGTAACACTAATCTTAACTTTTCCTTGACTAATTTCTCTTTTTTGTGTTTTTTTATCATGAGGGACTAGCTAAAAGCAACAAAAACAACCGGTAACAATGATAAGAACAATGATAATAATAATAGCAATAATAACATAATAAATAGCGATGATGACGATAATGATATTGATGATAATAACAATAATAATAGTAATAACAATAACAAAAGTAATACTGCATAAAAGTCTGCATAGTTAGTGAAACCTGGCAAGGCGTCACCGCAGAGTTTGTCAGCCACACTTGCTTCTCTGTACCGACTTTCTTGGCTCACCCTCGCGCACAAGCTTCATATTAAAGCAAAGGCCGAGCTTACAGGTAAATACTTGACAGTTCTTCCTTTTCCTCTCTTGGCTCACGCCCCCCTACCGTAGATAACACTAAAGTCGCCAGGACAACGTTTTTTTCGATTTAAAGACGTGTGGTGGCGTTAATACTTACATTTCTACATCCATGTTTTCAGGAAGGTTAGAAGGGGCTATCTGGAGAGTTTGTGTCATTTTGTGTCTTCATCTGTGTCATATTATGGCTATAAATGAACAAATTACCAAAATATCAACCGAGAGGCGACCTACAGTAAGGTCGCCAGCTAGTGTTTATGTTCTGAGTGTCCTCCCGCCGTCGTCGTCGCCCGATAAAAAAACGAGTAGCGAAATTTGAAACCGTTTATACTTGCAGATACAAAGCATAAAACAACGCTGAAACAGGGTAGATTATACACTAATATACAGTCATGATATAAACTACTGTGTATCATCTTCAGTGGCACATACAAATCAGTAGTGATGCTATAATTCGTAATATACGGCGCCTGGCGACATTAGTGCAGGTGGCGACTATAGTGTTATCTACGGTGGTAGTAGGTGTTGTTGTTGTTGTTGTTGTTGTTGTAGTAGTAGTAGTAGTAGTAGTAGTAGTAGTAGTAGTAGTAGTAGTAGTAGTAGTAGTAGTAGTAGTAGTAGTAGTAGTAGTAGTAATGATGGTGGTAGATCGTAGTTAACAGTTGCAATAGTAAAATAAATACACACACGCACAATTACAGTCTTCAGATCTTTAACTTGCTCTCCTACTTTTAAGTTTTCGTAGTGTAGTGGTTATCACGTGCGCCTCACACGCGCAAGGTCCCCGGTTCGATCCCGGGCGAAAACAAGTCGGTATGATTTTTTTTTTTTTCACAGATCAAGAGACGGTAGTGTTTACCTGTGTTTATATGTTCAGTTCAGTTCAGTTGTGGGTCGGGAGTCTGGCCTTTCAGTTCAGTTCAGTTGTGGGTCGGGAGTCTGGCCTTTCAGTTCAGTTCAGTTGTGGGTCGCAGGAGTCTGGTCTTTCAGTTCAGTTCAGTTGTTGGTCGGGAGTCTGGCCTTTCAGTTCAGTTCAGTTGTTGGTCGGGAGTCTGGCCTTTCAGTTCAGTTCAGTTGTTGGTCGGGAGTCTAGCCTTTCAGTTCAGTTCAGTTGTGGGTCGGGAGTCTGGCCTTTCAGTTCAGTTCAGTTGTGGGTCGGGAGTCTGGCCTTTCAGTTCAGTTCAGTTGTGGTTCGGGAGTCTGGCCTTTCAGTTCAGTTCAGTTGTGGGTCGGGAGTCTGGCCTTTCAGTTCAGTTCAGTTGTGGGTCGGGAGTCTGGCCTTTCAGTTCAGTTCAGTTGAGGGTCGGGAGTCTGGCCTTTTTCATCGGCACTCCCTGACGTGTTTCTTCTTGCTGTCTGGGTCTTTAGTTAGTTGTCTTCTCTTATTCTGTCTTTTAGTTTCTTTCTCTTTCTTTCCTAATATTTTCTCTGGTCATCCAAAAACTGTTGATTGTCCTTTTTGCTTCTTCCACATTCCCATCTTCAAACAAATACTCCCCCACTATAGCCTCTTCCTCCTCTATGTATGGTTGTTGTAGCCTCACACTTTTCTTTCTTTCATTACTGTAGGCTGGGCACCACTGTATAAATGACTGTGTGAACGTGTGTATATGAGTGTGTGCGTTGGTTTTTCTCTCTAGGAAGATTCGTCTACCACAGTAATATCGTATTTATTGTCCTAGTCCTTCTCTCCTCTTCCTCTTTCTTGTCATTCTACTCTCCTTCTCTTCCTTTTGATGCCCCTCCTCCTCCTCCTCCTCCTCCTCCTTCTCCTCCTCCTCCTCCTCCTCCTCCTCCTCCTCCTCCTCCTCCTCCTCTCCTCCTCCTCCTCCTCCTCCCTCCTTTTCCTCCTCCTCCTCCTCCTCCTCCTTTCCTCCTCCTCCTCTCCTCCTCCTCCTCCTCCTCCTCCTCCTCCTCCTCCTCCTCCTCCTCCTCCTCCTCCTTTTCCTCCTCCTCCTCCTCCTCCTCCTCCTCCTCCTCCTCCTCCTTCTCCTTCTCCTTCTCCTCCTTCTCCTTCTCCTTCTCCTCCTCCTCCTCCTCCTCCTCCTCCTCCTCCTCCTCTCCTCCTCCTCCTCCTCCTCCTCCTCCTCCTCCTCCTCCTCCTCCTCCTCCTCCTCCTCCTCCTCGGAGTTATAATTAGGCGTTATAATCTCGAAAGATCTCAAACCGAATAACCAAATTATAGAGGTAGTAAAAACTGCAAATAAATTGGTTGGCTTTATTGGACGAACTTTCAGTTTCAAATCTGAAAAAGTTATACTCACTCTTTTTAACTCGCTTGTTCGCCCCCATCTAGAATACTGTGTGCAATTCTGGTCACCTTATTATAAAAAGGACATAGATAAACTAGAAAAAATACAGCGCAGAGTAACCAAAATGATACCTAGATTGCGAAATAAATCGTACGAAAATCGGCTCAAAGAACTTAACTTATTCCCACTAACAAAACGAAGGATAAGAGGTGACCTCATCGAAGTATTTAAAATCTTCAACGGATTTACGAACGTAGTCCCAGAAAATCTTTTCACGCTAGACCGGTCAAGCTCAACTAGAAACAACGGATTTAAAATAAGCAGGAAACGGTTTGTAAACGAACGAAGCAAAGTACTTCTTCACAAACCGTGTTGTAAACGTATGGAATGGGCTGCCGTCAGACGTAGTAAACTCAAATACAATAGAATCATTTAAAAGTCGCCTCGATAAATATTTCATATCAAATCCCCGGTTGTCACTTTTTATCTCGGAATAATAAATTTATCTCGCGGGCCTCTGAAACTTACTCTCATTGCTTTAAAATGATTGCGAGTCGCGTCTACACAACCCCTCCCACACGTCTCAGACAGCCCGAGTAAACGGTCACTACTACAACTTTTGACCTGTGACGGGCTGTGGTTCAGTAAGGGCCCTGTCAGTTAGTGACCACCATCGGGATTTATATACCAGGGGTCACTGCTGCAGGGGGCATTGAAGTGCACGGCGTCCTACTTGGAAAGTGCACTACCGCAGTGGATTGAAACGGAGCTGGGGCCTGATTGACTGCTGCCTCCAAGAAAGCGCCAGGCAAGGCTGCCGCACCACCCCTGAACTTCCACACTGAGCCTACACCAACACTACATTAGACCTCATAACACACACAGATAGCCCCGAGTTAACGGTTACCACTACTACTCTCGACCTGTGACGGGCTGTGGTTCAGTTAGGGTCCTGACAGTTAGTGACCACCATCGGGATTTAAGGTACCAGGGGTCACTGCTGCAGGAGGCATTGAAGTGTACGGCGTCCTACATGGAAAGTACACAAACCGCAGTGGATTGAACGGAGCTGGGGCCTGATTGACTGCTGCCTCCCAAGAAAGCGCCAGGCAAGGCTGCCGCACCACCCTTGAACCTCCACACTGTGTTCACACCATTACAAAACACACATAACATGACCTATCTATCAAGCACTAAACCTACCCCCACAAACTAGTAGTAGTTAGCCATAGATTACAGCTTTCAACTTTCCTCACAAATTCCATGCAGTTTTTCTATATTGCATGGTATCACTTCTTTTCCGGCCAGCTTCGGCTGGTGGGATGGGTGGGTGGGGAGGAGCCTTCTACTTCCTATCCTTTCTCTCTTATTATCTAGTTAGTGTAGTGTAGTTAAAGCAAACAGTCTTGTAAGGACCTATCGGTCTGTTGCTGTTTGTGTTTCCTTTGTATTCCTTTGTATTCCTCCTATTTCACACTTGTATGCCATGAAATTGGAGAAATTCTGCAACCTGGAAATTCGTGTCATTGAACATCGATCGCTCCGCTCTTCTTCATGAGGTTAACTTTTTTTTTTCGTTTACAGTCACAGATTTCCATTTTGTACCATTATTTTCATTGATCTTAATCCAGTAATTACTTGTAACACTGATTTATTTATTATTATTTATTTATTATAGTGAGTCCAAAGCTTCCTTGGCGATTTTTTTTCGTTCTTTTTGATGTGTTTTCTGTTCTAAAAATGACTCACACTCAAGTGCCTGTCTTCTCAGCGGGAAATTGACTCACTGTAGATTACTGGTAAAAACATGTTATTTCTATCTCTTACCCTTGTGTTGTGGAAGCCTCAGTCATCGAGAGAAAAAAAAAACTTCTCTTAAAAAATTGTGATGATACAATAATTTTCCTCCACCAATGTTTAGTGGGAAATGTGTTCAGTTTATTATATTTTTTTCTATTTAATTTTACTCCTATTCCATAAACAGGTTAACAGAAAGGCCAAGGAATGTTAAGTTATCTTGGGATGTGGATTTAGCTTTGACCTCAAAACAGTGCATTTTTTAAGCAAATTTTACTGAGCGACATTCTTTGGATATCCAGAAAGGTAGTAGGCATACACACTCATAAATAAGGGGTACATTAAGGGTAGAATTGTTACATCACACCATCACTACCCCCCTTTTTATACCCTATGTCCAGGCTGGAGGGTAGCTGCTGCTGATTATACCCTTCATCTACCCTTTATCTACCCTTTTTAGACGAGAGGGATGAGAAAGGGTATATTTGGGGTTGGAAAAGGGTATATTTAGGGTTGCAAAAGGGTATATTTGTAAGGGTAGAAAAAGGGTAGCAGTATTTCATCACTACAAATACCCTTTTTCTACCCTTCTTTTCTAAGAGTGTATCTGTTAAAATATAGTTTTTTGGATACATCAACTTCACCCTTTTGTATGTTGTGTATAAATAAAGATCATAATTATGCAGTAATATGAATGCACTTCTGGATCGAGCACACACAGATATGATGAGCCATTGTATCCAGGAAGGATTCTATGAATAAATATCTTGTCGCCCAGTAGCTGAAAATTGTTCTTACTGGGCGACAGTTTTTCATCACTGGGAGACATTTTGGTCACCCAGTTGTGATGTTAAAAAATGCACTGGGTCAACCTTTCTTATGTTTGTTTAGAGAGTATTGAGCAAGGACTATTATTTTTTTCCTCTTTTGTCTCATAACTTGTCTTTAGAACGTCGGATGCCTTACACTCTTAGAAAAAAAGGATAGGAAAAGGGTAGAAAAAGGGTGTTTGTAGTGATGAAATACTGCTACCCTTTTTCTACCCTTACAAATATACCCTTTCGGATCGACGCAAATATACCCTTTTCAACCCTCTCGTCTAAAAAGGGTAGATAAAGGGTAGATGAAGGGTATAAATGGCAGCATCTACCCTACAGCCTGGACATAGGGTTTAAAAAGGGTAGTGATGGTGCGATGTAACAATGCGACCCTTAATATACCCCCCATTTCTGAGAGTGTACTGTAACCTCCCTTCCTGATTGCTACAACACTGGACACTTGTCAAGAGAAATATAAACTTCTTTCAAACCTTCTTCTTTCTTTCTCTTCTTTCAAAATAAAAAAATGTTCAGTCACAGAAGTAAATATTTAAAACACTGCATTAGTAGTAGATATAGTTGCCGTTGTGGCTTTGGTCTTGTGCGAAAAAAAATCATAAATACTCAGGGAAAAAAATAGTTAGTTAAAAATACACGGAAAGTTTAAATGTTGTTGACCTTCTGTAGATAGAGTAATGATAGCGTGGGTTCTAATCAGGGGCGTGGGTTCTGCTAATCAGGGGCGTGGGTTCTGCTGATCAGCGCTCCGTTACGTTACATTTACTCGTTGAGACAAACCCACAAAACTAATTAGAAGATAGAAGCTTCATTAACCCCTTCACGCCCAGGTCTCTCCTTTGCTATAACAAATCGTCTGTTGTTAGCCATAAAATAACAAAAAGTAACTGAATATACCAAATTAGCTAGTCGACAAGGATACAAAACAGGTCATATCTATAAAACATTGCTTATATTAACTAAAAATCGTCTAATGGTGGTCAAATTACAATGGAAATTACGTTCTGGGCCTCAAGGGGTTAACCAGTTTTCACCCAAAGGTCACAACACAGCTTGTAGATCAGTATTTCCCAACCTGGGGGAAATTTCCCCCTGGGGGAAAATTTCAGGATTTTAAGGGGGAAATTTATCTTGAGAGACATCTAAATTACTAAGTAGCATTTAGTCGACAGAAAAAAAAATGTCTTAGAATACGGCTATTGACTTTTCGTCAAGTAGATATAGATATAGATATAGATATACTGTAGAAGATAGTGTCTATATACTTGTGTTATTAAGAAAGTACATTTTGTGTTTTGGCTACTTTTTTTCACATGAAGGGGGAAATCCGGATGGTTGAACTGGTTGTAGGGGGAACCACAGAACAAAGGTTGTGAACCACTGCCTGTAGATGGCGTGATCGGCCAAGGGAATTCCCATCCTGCGCCTCACTTACACTGTTAAATGGGAGGTAATAAATGAAGCAAAAATAGCAAAGACTCCGCGGCCAATACACTGCAAAGACTTAAGGCGTTTTCTGCGGAGGATTTTTGGTTGCAATCGGAAAATTTTCGATTGCAAACGGTCACAACAACAACAACAAATGATTGCGGGTCGGGCCAATCATCTTCCCTGGATGGTTGAACAGGGATCGAAATTTGAGCAACCGAAAAAATTTCGGTTGTAATCAGGATCCCCGCAGAAAACGCCTATCTGATGTATTTTTGTTATTATCTGGTATGGTTGCTGCGTCAGATTCACGTGTGTGTGTGAGAGAGAGAGAGAGAGAGAGAGAGAGAGAGAGAGAGAGAGAGAGAGAGAGAGAGAGAGAGAGAGAGAGAGAGGTCACAGCTCTGAACTTCCCAGACTGTCATCGTATTATTGTTCAAAAACTTCTCTATCTTTCTCATGACTCCCAAAAGAGAGAAAAAAAATCGAGCAAAATCCCACTGATGTGCAATCAAGACTTCTTCTTTTTTTACTCCATCCCTTATTATAACTTCACCCTCAAAAATATTTCACTCAAAACAAAATTTCTATTATACAAATTCTTAAATCAAACACACATCTCATTCGATATTTATACTCTTATAGGACAATAAAATATAAGGAACACATATTTATAGTTATTTTTCTTTTCTTACACAATCACTCAAGATAATAAAAGACGACTCAATAAATGTGCTTTATTCGTACTTGGTTCGATCATTATTCAGATGGACATTTGAATAGTGAAAATTTGTGCCCCGGTTCAATAGTTTTGATAATAATAGTTACCAGTTTATTAGGTTTGTATCAAAGCAGGGTCTCTCTCTCTCTCTCTCTCTCTCTCTCTCTCTCTCTCTCTCTCTCTCTCTCTCTCTCTCTCTCTCTCTCTCTCTCTCTCTCTCTCTCTCTCTCCTATTCTTCTATCTTTTCCTTCTCCTCCTCCTCCTCCTCTTCTTTTAGAGTGCCCGAGAAAACGTAAAACGAAAACGAGTCCCCCTGAGGTGTAAGAGAAAACAGGTTCTTGGCAATAAGAATTAAGGGGAAGCTATTATAACTAATATTTACAGCATCAGAAAGCTCGAAGAATCATGGGGTATCGCTGGGATGATTACGTGTCAAACCAGCGATTGCACCGTGAGACTGAATCGAGGCCTATTACCTGCATAGTCCGTCAGCGCCAACTTCGGCTATATGGGCATGTGGCACGCTACTCTGAAACCGATCCTTCCCATAAGGTTGTATCTGTAAGAGACAATCCGGCGTGGAGGAGGCCAAGGGGGCGCCCACAAGGCTCGTGGCTGGGGACAGTTGATGTTTCTTGTCGAGAGTTGCTTGGTATGGGAAGGGAGCCTGCATGGGGACTCGCGCGTGGTGACCCCCGGGAGTGGCGTCGTAGGCTGGGCGAGGCGACGCGCCCCCCGGTGTATGCCCCCAATGATTGATTGATTGAAAGCTTGGCATGATATTTGTGTCTATTTCTAGGGCTGTTACTAGCCTGTATTAGGGAATGTACACCCAACTACCAATATTTGTGTGACTATATCGCTTAAAAGGGAAATATGTGGTTGTCCTAAGGCTCAAAATCAATGTTAAATTAATCTAACCCTAAGATGTCAACAGTTACCCATGTCTTACAAGAGATAGAATATAACACTATCGATGAATGTGAAGTAGTTTTTAATGAGTGTTATCAAAGTATCTTATCTGGAAATCCTCACAACATTTATATACTTAATTTTTTTCTCTTTCTCCTTTCTCATTTTTCTTCCTCCTCTTCCTCTTCTCTTCTTCCTCTTCTTTTCCTTCCTCTCTCTTCGTCCTCTCTCTTCTAGTAATTTCATTCTTTTCCCTTATTTCTTTTCCCTTTTCCCTTCACGCCCAGATCTTTCCTTTGCTATAAAAAATCGTATGTTGTCGAGCTAAAAAAGTACGAAAAGTAACTGAATATACTAAATTATTTAATCGACATGGATACTAAACAGGTCATATCTATAAAAAAAAAAAAAAAAATTCACTAAAAATCGTCTAATGGTAGCCAAATTACAATGGAAATTACGCTCTGGGTCTCAAGGAGTTAATCTTGGCCATCTCCGTTACCTTTTTGTTTACGTTTTCATCACGCCTTTGTCCTTAATTTATAATGCGAAGTTGAATGGTTCCTTTATTTTCTTGTATTTGTGTTGTCGTTTCAAGCAATCTGACCATGCTAGAGGAAACGCGAGGCAGGCTCTTCCTGTAGTCTGGGGTTTTTTAACGAGGTGAAAAATCCTGCCCCCTTGCTGCTTACTGGCTGATATTTGATGCCAGGAGAAGGGAATACTACGGTTCTTCTTAATGTCAGCTGTATTTTATCATAGTTAATCATAATCAGGTAAACACAGGCATAAGTTTAAGCATGACACCTTATGATAGAATGGAATTTTCGCCTCGTTAAAAAAAATAGACTATATAGTGTCTCGTCTCGACTCTCATTATATTGCCTTACATTACATCTTATATTTTCTTTAACATAAATGTATGCACGTATTTTGTAAAATCACTGGTGATAAATATCTTACGAAAATATCTCTTATCTACCGTAGATAACACTAAAGTCGCCAGGACAAAGGTTTTATTTCTATTTACAGACGTGTGGTGGCGTTAATACTTACATTTCTACATCCATGTTTTCAGGAAAGTTAGAAGGGGCTATCTGGAGAGTCTGTGTCATTTTAAGTATTCATCTGTGCCATATTATGGCTATAAATGAACAAATTGCACAAATATCACCAGAGTGGCGACCAACAATAAGATCGCCAATTAGTGTTTATGTTCTGAGTGTCCTCCCGCCGTCGTCGTTGCCCGAAAAAAAAACGAGTAGTGAAATTTGAAACCGTCTATACTTACAGATACAAAGCATAAAACAACGCTGAAACAGGGTAGATTATACAGTCATGATATAAACTACTGTGTACCATCTTCAGTGGCACATACAAATCAGTAGTGATGCTATAATTCGTAATTAATATTTGGCGGCTGGCGACATTATTGCAGCTGGCGACTAAAGTGTTATCTACGGTAGTTTATAGCTCTGTGGCCAATAGCAAATTTCTATGATAAGAAAATAATACTTCATCTCTAAATATATAAAACACACTTTTATAAACTTCATTAAATTTTAATACTTTTTTGTGCAAATCTGTCTCATTCTGTGGCGTCTCGAAAAATGAAAGCGTTGTTATTGTTTCAGGTATT
>JACEEZ010006600.1:300000-307500 GCA_016584305.1 Chionoecetes opilio
GGTGGGGGGAGTGTGGGAGTGAGTTTTAGTGAGGGAGGGAGTGATTGAGTGAGTTATTGAGTGAGTAAGAGAGGGAGTGAGGGAGGGAGTGTATGAGTGTGAGTGAGTGAGTGTGTGAGAGAGTGTGTAAGTGGGTGAGAGAGTAGATAGAATAACACTTCACTTCCTCAAAATTGAATACGACAGTAAAGTAACAAGAAAATGTTAAACAAAGACACAGAAAGAAGACAAAAAAAACTTTAATTAATTCTCTTTGAAAAAAAAAAGCTTTACAGACCTTTACAGACCTTTACATACCTCCCCCCCCCCCGTAAAAAAAGCTTTACAGACCTTTACATACCTCCCCCCCCCGTAAAAAAAAGCTTTACAGACCTTTACATACCTCCTGCCCCCCCCCAAAAAAGCTTTACAGACCTTTACATACCTCCTCCCCCCAAAAAAAAAGCTTTACAGACCTTTACCTACCTCCTCCCCCGAAAAAAAAGATGAAAAAAATTGCCTGTAATGCCAGCAATTAATATAAACAAAACTTTCAAATAAAACCTCTTAAAAAAAAACATTGCAATTGTACCCAAAAATCTAAAATAAGTTGACCTACAGTGCCAGCTGCTCCATGGGGCGTTGGAGGTCACGAGGTCAGTGTTGGAGGTCACGTGGTCACACAGGAACCTCCGGACACAGGCGCGGGAGAGTCTGTCCACCTGGTAGTTGGCCCACAGCTGATTGGTGGCCCAGGTCAGGTTGTTGGTGTTGTGCTCCAGGCTCTGAGGGAGGGAGGAGAGGGTGGTTAGGGAGGGGAGGGAGGGAGGAGACGGTGGTTAGGGAGGGAGGGAACAAGGCGGATGGATGAGAGAATGAGTATGACAACAACAGTAGCAGAAGAACAAGTAGTAGCAGTAGTAGTAGTAGTAGTAGTAGTAGTAGTAGTAGTAGTAGATAGTAGTAGTAGTAGATAGTAGTAGTACATAGTTGCATTGATAGTTATTGTTGAAGTCATATTGAAAGAAAGTTAAGAGGAGGAAGTAATGATGATGATAGTGGAAAGGATTGGTGTGGAGTCGTAGCCTGTAGGTGGTAACACTGAGGTGCCCCCGTGCCCGTGCCCCTACCTTGGCCGCGCCCTCGTACAGCGTATGTGCCTCGGAGAGCCACGAGTACAGGTTGTCCATGACCAGGGGCACGTCAGACATGTGCAGGGCCATGCTGGTCTCCGGCATCTCCCTCTTCATCGCTGCCGCCGTGGTGGACAGCAGGCGGTAGATGAGGTAGGCCAGGAAGGTCGCGAAGGCCAGGCCAGCCAGCAGCACGAAGGGGTCGAAGCTCTGCATGTACCCATACCCGCCGCCCATGTGCCCCCCCCCATACCCACCACCACCACCGCCGCCATAGCCTCCGGAGTGCCCGTACCCCCCTGACTTGTCGTAGGTGTAGCCGGTGTAGCCAGCCAGCTGCCGGGACTCCTGCAGCGCCTCCCCGCCCTCCAGGCCCTCCATGGGCAGACCCAGCAGCTCAAACACCTTGTGCACCTCCTCGACCCTGAAGCCCGAGGTTCGCATCAGATCCACGATGTACTCCAGCTCCCCCACGTGCGTGTAGGCCTGTCGCTGCAGCAGACCGCCCGCCTGCCGCATCAGGGCGCTCAGCAGACTCCAGCCAAGATCCTGCGAGGTGGAGGACAGCGCCGCCCTCAGCAGCGGGTGGGTGTGCACCAGGGAGGCCTTGACGTCGCTCCACTTGGCGGACAGGTACTGCAGCAGGCCGGGGTCGAAGGCGCTCGCCATGTCCCTCAACGAGTGCATCTGGTCCCCGAAGTCGATGGCCTTCTCGAAGAATGACAGTCCCAGGTCCTCGTGATTCCCTTCCTGCGGATACATCTCCTGCAGGATGGACTTCATGTTCTCGAAGATGCCCTTCACCCGCATCCAATGGTCCTCCAGCACACCGCCTGCCGCCTCGGTGCTCCCGGGGGCGTCGCCGGTGACCCCAGGAGACCAGAGAGTGTTGTTAGCGGCCTGCCACTCCTGCACCGCCTCCGCCTGTCCCTCGTATGGCTCAGGTTCAGTAAACTGGTGGCTCTGCAGGTCGTTATCGTCCTCTAACAGGCTGGACAGGCCCTGGAAAGCTGAGTTGCCTTCTGCCCGCGACGACCAGCCCAGGGAGGAGAGGAGCGGGAGGGTGGTGGTGGGAGTGGTGGGTATAGTGTTGGCAGTGGTGGTGTAGGTAGTGGTGGCTATAGTGGGAGTAGTGGTGGGGATGGTGCTACTGGTATTGGTGGTGGTGTCAAGTGCTGTCTTGGCCATCACGGCATTGTGGAGTGACTGTTCCAGCTTGTACAGGTTACCAAGTTTTGAGCTGACGCGATGATAGGAAGGAAAGGACACACATTATGCTCCTCGTCCTCACTGACTTCTATACTTTTCTGACTTCTCTGACTATATAAATGACTATGTATGAATATCAACGACGTTTTTATCGGAAGAACAATTAATAAATCTTAAAAAATAAACAGTAATTCCTTTGTGTTCAGGAAAAAAATGTACATTCAACCATAAGAAATTAGATTGAGAATGTACTTAATTTTTAGATAGAAAACTCTCTCTCTCTTCTTCTGCTTCTCTCTCTCTCATCTCTTCATCTCTCCTTCTCTCATCTCCTTCCTCTACTCTCTCTCTCTCTCTCTCTCTCTCTCTCTCTCTCTCTCTCTCTCTCTCTCTCTCTCTCTCTCTCTCTCTCTCTCTCTCTCTCTCTCTCTCTTTTCTCTTTTTTATCACTGACTTTTATGTCGAGAATTTTGCGTTTTTTATCACCAAAGCTAAAGTAACAAAATGTATGCGTTGTTTTCAATACCACGTCACCTAAATCTTAACCCCTTCACGCCCAGATCTTTCCTTTGCTATATAAAATCGTCTGTTGTTGAGCCATAAAATTACGAAAAGTGACTGAATATACCAAATTAGTTAGCGGACAAGGATACTAAACAGGACACATCTATAAAACATTGCTTATATTCACTAAAAATCGTCTAATGGTACCCAAATTACAATGGAAATTACGTTATAGGTCTCAAGGGGTTAAATCTTGTCTCTTGAAACTATCAGTAAAAATGTAAACTTATACACAATGTTTCTCTCTCAGGAACAAGACGACGAAGAGTTGTGGGTCATTACTCACCTGAAGATGCTGGAGAACGCCCGCCCCTCCCCGCCCTCCGCCCTGACCTCGCCCAGACAGGTCACCACCGCCACCACCATCACTACGGGCACAGGGGAATAACAGGTGAGCCAGGACATGTATGTATCCCGTATTGACACCTGAGTAGAAGAAACCTCAGAAACACCAATAGTAAAGCGATGGGCAACAACAAAAACAATAACAACAACAACAATAATGATAACAACAACAAAGCAATAATAACAGTGGACGTTGTTATTGTTGTTATTGTTGTTATTGTTGTTATTGTTATTATTGTTATTATTGTTGTTATTGTTATTATTGTTGTTATTGTTATTATTGTTGTTATTGTTATTATTGTTGTTATTGTTATTGTAAGAAAAATATAAAGGAAGATAAGAAAATAAAAAACTGAGGAAAGAGACACCGTATTATCGAGAGAGAGAGAGAGAGAGAGAGAGAGAGAGAGAGAGAGAGAGAGAGAGAGAGAGAGAGAGAGAGAGAGAGAGAGAGAGAGAGAGAGAGAGAGAGAGAGAGAGAGAGAGAGAGAGAGAGAGAGAGAGAGAGAGAGAGCTAAGATAAAGAACAGGAAGCATACATCAAAAGAGATATAAAGAAATATAAAAATGATAAAAAGAAATATATATCTGTTGTAAAAAGAAATTATAAGGAAAATGAAAAAAAATGCATAAAGGAAGAAAGAGACACCGTATTTGTACTACCGTAGATAACAGTTAAGTCGCCAGGACAACTTTTTTTTCTGTTTACAGACGTGTGGTGGCGTTAATACTTACATTTGTACATCCATGATTTCAGGAAAGTTAGAAGGGGCTATCTGGAGAGTCTGTGTCATTTTGTGTCTTCATCTGTGTCATAGTAGGGCTATAAATGAACAAATGACAAAAATATCTACAAAGTGGCTACCAACAATAAAGTCGCCATCTAGTGTTTATTTACTGAGTGTCCTACCGCTGTCGTCGTCGCCCGAAAAAAACGAGTAGGGAAATTTGAAACCGTCTATACTTGCAGCTACAAAGCATAAAACAACGCTGAAACAGGGTAGATTATACAGTCATGATATAAACTACTGTGTATCATCTTCAGTGGCACATAAAAATCAGTATAAGTAAATGCTATAATTCGTAATATATGGCGCCTGGCGACATGACAGCAGAGGAACGACTAAATACTGAAATACTGTAAAAAAAGAAGAAAAAATAAATGCAAAGAAATATGCAAATAAAAAAGTAAAAAGCAATTATATGTACAAGCAATATATACTTGGCCAATTCATATGTGTTGAAAAAAAAAAAAAAAGAAAAAAAAAAAAAAAAAGTATATTACAAAAAAAAAAAGAGGAAAATGTTACAAAAAAAAATAAAAAAAAAAAAAAATATCGTTGTACAAAAAAAAAGAGGAATGTATTAAAAAAAAAAAAGAAGAAAAAAAAAAAAAAAAAAAAAAAAAGTAGCTGTTGTACAAAAAAATATGAAGAAAAATGAAAAAATGGCAGAAAGAGACACCGTATTTGAATTATCAATAAAAAGAATGAAAAAAATTTAGTTTATCATCAAAACTATAGAGCGATAAATTACCTAAATTGATACTGATATGATTTGAAACCATTCTCCTCGCTCCCATTCCTACGCACAGTCAGGTAGGAGGCCCCCCCCCCCCCCCCCTTGTTAACCCCTTCACGCCCAGATCTTTCTTCTGCTATAAAAAAATCGTCTGTTGCTAGTCAGAAAATTACGAAAAGTAACTGAATATACCAAATCAGTTAGTGGACAAGGGTACTAAACAGGTCATATCTATAAAGAATTGCTTATAGTCACTAAAAAGCATCTAATGGTACCTAAATTACAATGGAATTTACGTGGGGAAGAGAGGTGGCTATAGGTAGTGTTAAGTAACAGGAACTACCTCGTGTACGTCTCACGGCCTCTTGTAGCTTCCTTATTTTCTTATGTTCTTATGTTCTTATGTAATGGGTCTCAAGGGGTTAACGGTACAGCCAGTTAAGGTGACAAGAGAGAGGGGGAGAGAGTAGTTACCGGTAATTAGAAGCGTGGGAAAGTGCCTCACACACTCTTCCTATTAATCAACATAAATACACCGCTAATTACGCATGCAAGGTAGGCTAATGAGGGTGCTCATCCTGCCGTTTCGTGTCTTCACCTGTACAGTTTTGCGTTGTCTTAACTAATGGGTTGTTTTATTATTATTATTATTTTTATTTTTTTGCATTTCGATATACTCCCCATTGATTTATATTAATGGTCATTTATGTTCCCTTAATTAACTACATACTAATTATCTTGATTTTTTAGTATAATAAAACAAACATCTTTACTCCGTGTACATACCTTTAAAACCAAGATTAATAGAGTACACACACACACACACACACACACCACACACACACACACACATCATAGCCAGTATGTGATATTATAGTGAATATTGTTATCGTGTGGAGGGTTAAGAGGGAGAAGGAGGAATATAGGATTACATAGGATTACATAGGAATAACAGACACCAGGAGACCTATTGGTCCATAGCGAGGGTATCTGCTGAACTACATACTACTAACTATCAACTACTTGTAAGAAAACAGTTGGAAAATGATACCATGTCCCTAAAGAGGATAGGAACATGGAAGTTTCATAGTGCAGAATGATAGGATATGAAAAATACTAACTACAACTACCACTACCACTACAACTAATCGATACGGGGGACTAGATACAAATTCGCACTATCAATACCCATTTACTTTACAGTGCGCGTCAAGTCTGTTTTTGAATGTAGTTATTGTGTTGGCTCCGACAACATTAGGAGGGAGAGGAGGAGGAAAGAGGAGAAGAAATAAAAGAAGAAGAAAAGAAAAGAGAGAAAGAGGAGGGAAAGGAAGAAGAAAAAGGAGAGAGAGAGAGAGAGAGAGAGAGAGAGAGAGAGAGAGAGAGAGAGAGAGAGAGAGAGAGAGAGAGAGAGAGGTACGTTGTCTGCGCCTGCTACTCCACGACTGGCGACCTATTTTTGAGGGAGCCTCGGGAGACTGACCTCCTCGACTGCCACTGACGTCACGCGCACAAGAGGAACATTTCCGTATAGCCGTGGAGACCCGATAAGTCTATAGATCCTGTTTAAAACCATCTATCAGGTGTTCGTGCTAAGTGAATTAAAGTTAAAGTAACAAATAGATGTACAAGTAGAGTAAAAATGTTGTTCTTACGGCCTCTTGTAGCTTCCTTATTTTCTTATGTTTCATGTCTTTAACCCCTTCACACCCAGATCTTTCCTTGGCTATAAAATAAATGTATGTTGTCGAGCCATAAAATAACGAAAAGTAACTCAATATACCAAATTAGTTAGTGGACAAGGATACTAAACAGGTCATATCTATAAAACATTGCTTATATGCACTGAAAATTGTCTAATGGTACCCAAATTACGATTGAAATTACGTTCTGGGCCTCAAGGGGTTAGTTAGTTAAAGTTGAAATCACAGTGTAAGAGTGAGTGAAAGATAAATATTTTGTTGTTTTCTAGTTTGTTCTCTACCTCATTCCTATGGCTTGGTTTCTGCTCCTCGCTTCTTAACAGTAAAAAGGTAAAACTCCAATAAAAATAAAGTTCTTAAAGTAGACATCACCGTGTAGGAGGGAGAGAATGATGAATATTGTGTTGTTTTCGTGAGAGAAGAGAGAGAGAGAGAGAGAGAGAGAGAGAGAGAGAGAGAGAGGAAGTATAGCAAGGGTAATTGATTTGTGTAAATTGACATAGTTTCTAGTTTGTTCTATATATCCGATTTCTATGGCTTAGTTTCTGCTCCTCGCCTCTTAACAGTCATGTGTAGGAAGAGATGACACTAACAGCTCCATTTGATTACATGGAAGAAATGTTGACGGTACGGTGACATGACGTGATGAGACGGTGACGTGATGAAGAGTGTGAATCGACAATAGTGAATCTTAATAGTGTGAATCTTAATAGTGTGAATCTTAATAGTGTGAATCTTAATAGTGTGAATCTTAACAGTGTGAATCTTAATAGTGTGAATCTTAATAGTGTGAATCTTAATAGTGTGAATCTTAATACTGTGAATCTTAACAGTGTGAATCTTAATAGTGTGAATCTTAATAGTGTGAATCTTAATACTGTGAATCTTAATAGTGTGAATCTTAATACTGTGAATCTTAATAGTGAATCTTAATAGTGTGAATCTTAATAGTATGGGTCTTTAAATTAACCCCTTCACACCCAGATCTTTCCTTTGCTATATGAAATCGTCTGTTGTCACTGGTCAGCCATAAAATTACGAAAAGT